>CABFKO010025111.1:238-21203 GCA_901766855.1 Panagrolaimus sp. ES5 | reverse complement strand
ATAAAATTTTTATATAATTGAAAATTTTTTTAATTAATTAACAGAACTTTAACACAAACAATTGTCAAAATACTAATAAATACTTTAATATTGTTTGATAATTATATTATTGTCATTAAATTCTTCAGAAAATTGTGACAATGCGTATACAGTGTGCACATTGTAACGAAAGCCACCGAAATGAGAAAGAACATCTTGATCACATGAAATTTCGACATTTTGGAATAAAGTCTTTACGACATATATGTGGAGTTTGCAATGAAAGTCTTCGACAAACTAGTTATGTAAGGCATTTTCAAGATAGTGCTAAACATAAACTTGTTTTGAATGGTGCTGCTAACATCTCAATTAGGGCTACAGTTCAAATTAGCCAACAAACTCATGTACCACCATATACGTTAACACAACATCGACGACCTGCTGCAAATAGACAAATTCAACAGAATGCTTTACAACAATTTTCTTCTCCATCAGTCTTGATTACTGCTACAACTGTTGCACTTGATTACGATGCTCTACAAAACTCAATAAATCAACTCAAAGATTCATGTGAAAATATGTGGATGGATCTGCTTGGAAAACCAAAAATTACTTCTAAACTTATCGATGAGGTATCTAAACAACATGTCAAGCTTATAAGAACGTGCATGGAAATTGTAAAATTAAAATTTCTTCCTACAGAATACGAAACATTTGAAGCAGAAATGGACTCTTTTTTAAAGCAAAGACAATCACAATACATGAGGATGCAGATGTTGCGACATAACCCTCATTTTCTTCCACCTCATCCATTTGTGTTCACTTATCGAAATCAAATTGTCGATAATACATTGCTTGTTCGAAATAGCAACGTCGCAGTTGTAACTTTGGAAAAAACCCTAAGGCATTTATTGTCCAATGAAAAACTTTGTGAAGTGTTAAACTATCCTTCTATGTATTATGACTCAGTGGATTACGACCACCCTTTTGCTGGAAGGCACACAAAAAATATTTACGAAGTAATTACTATTGTTAATTTCTCTCTGGTTTAACACTGCATTTATATTTTAGAAACTTGGTAAACAAGATTGCATTTTAATTCAACTCTTCATGGATGAATTTTGTCCAGTTAATCCTATTGGGCCTGCTACTGGAAGAAATAAGATTATGGCTCTTTACTTCAAAGTCCTCAACATTCCTTATGATATGCAAGTCTTGGATAATATTTTTCTCGGATTTCTTGCACTAGCAAATGATGTCAAGCACTCTCTTCAAGATCTTCTTCGACAACTGATGCTTCCACAACTTCAAAAATTACGACAAGGTGTTCCAACATTCTTCAATGGTGTTAAACGAAATATTCCGGTTATTTTGCATAGCATTGTTGGCGATAATCTTGGTGTTCATCAATTACAAGGACTACTGCAATATTTCCGTGGCAATTCTCCTTGTCGTTTTTGTACAGTAATTTTTGATGACTTCGAAACTACGTTTTCTATTACTCCAGAATTGTTAAAAACAACTGCAACTTATGATGCGGCGATTGCATCCAATGATAGTGAAATTATGCGTAAGCAAGGCATCACAGAAAAATGTGCTCTGAATGATGCCCCTCTTTTTCATTTTATGGATAGTCAAATTTGTGACATTATGCACGATTTACCTGAAGGACATTTACGACGTTTAATGGCTTCTGTGATCACTTCACTTATAGTTGACGAACAAATCTCTTTGGAAAGAATAAATAATGCTATCAAAACTTTTCCTTTCAGTGGTTCAATGAGGAATAACAGACCCTCCCCAATTGTTCAACAACATATAAATAATGGAGAAATTAAAGGACAAACTGCAAGCATGATGATAAATCTAACTACAATGTTTCCGTTGATTTTAAAACTCAATAATATTACGGTACCAGCTTCTAATGGATGGTGGACAACCTACAGAGCATTTTTAAAAATTTGGAATATGCTAATGATGCCAAAAATAAATGACGATCAAATTAATTTCCTTCAAATTCTTATTGAAAAATATTTGCAAGCCTTTCATTTGAACGGAGGACATTTTACTGTAAAACCTCATTATATGCTTCATTATCCTGGACTTATTCGACTTTTTGGACCTTTATGCTTTCATTGGTGCATGCGGTACGAAGGGAAGCACAAACAGTTTAAAGATTATGCAAAAGTAAATTCAAATTTTAAAGATTTGACAATGACTTTAGCTCACCGACAACAATTAATGATGGTGCCATCTTTTTCCGACATGACTGACGGTAAAAGCGAATTTTTTTCGTACATTTTATAGCTTTAATTTTAGAAAATTACAAACACCTTCACTTTGAAAATGTTGCAAAAAGAGAATACAAAAAAGGCTTAGTCGTTATTTACGATCATGACATTGAAGCTCGGAAACCTCTTTTTGGACTTATTATTGCTGCAGATTACAAAAATTTGACTTTATCTATTCAAGCTCTAACAACTATTCATTTCGCTACAGAAGTTTTTTCTTATGTTGTCGAAAAAACTACGAATGTTATGGTTGTTCCAATGACATCACTTCTTCACTACAAGTCTGCGCCTCTGCATTCTGACTTTGTCAGATATCATTACGATCTTTAAAAGTTAAGTTTCACATTTTTTCGTTAAAGGAAATTCTTACCACGAAAAGTAGTCTCATTGTTTTCCTTGTTAATGTTTTACATTTTTCAAATACCTCATTTACTGCTGCGCTTTTTATATTTTTTTTACAAGCGTGATTTTCCTTTTGTTAACTTTTTTCTCAACGATTTATCTTTTTTTAATTTTTAGGGAATATGTCATTTGTTAAAGTCGTCTATGGACAACCTTCAAGGCCGTGTTTTACTCGAATCTCTGCTCCATCAACATCTACCGACAGACCAACTATTTTATGGTTGAAAAATGCTGTACGATCGCATTTCTTGCGACCTTATTTGGAATGCACTGCAGAATTACGAGGGCCTGCAGAATTGATATCAGTTACCAGAAATGAAACAGTGAAAAAAACTTTTATCATGGAAGACAGTCAACCTTTTTTCGACACCGACGATATTACGATTAATGCAATAGGTTACTCTTTTCATTCTTAAACACAGCTAAACATTACATTTGTTTTAGATAGATTTGATAACTTATCAAAGTCAGACAAACTAAAAAGAATCGGACCAGAATGCTGTTTAAAGTTTTTTCACAGCAAATCATTGGAAGAATGGAGCACGAAAAATGCAGCATCAATCAAAACTTTATACGACTTTGATGATTCCAAGCCTTTAAATGATCCACTGTTTCCGAAGGTAACTTTTTTTGCATACTTTTAAAAATTAAATGAGTTTATTATAGTTAAAGCTTTTTGAGCATTTCGATGCCAATTTATTACGAGCCGCTACAATGGCTGTTAAATATCATGAAATTTGTCCTGCACAAACTTGTTACGAACAAGCATTGGATGTCTTGCTTAACGCCCTTCCTTCATTGGGAGCAAAAGCATTCACCAAGTAAGAGATTTACAATAGAATTTTTACTAATCAAACATTTTTGTTTTTTAGCAATCAGAACCTCTACAGCTCCAAAATTCTGATTCAACATTTACATGCTTGGCTAAAGAAAGATATAATTTTGGAATGGGCTGTTGAGGGCCTCAAGAGCCCCCTTCATATCAAGATGAATCTGCAACATCTACGTCGACAACCTATTTCAGCAAGTACCTACAGTAGTCCTTATCCTTGTCCATCAATCACTACATTAAGCACTGAAGGTATTGCAGCAGTTTCATATTCATTAAAATCTTCAAAAACTATGGAAGATGCCGAATATATCTACAAAACCAGCACGTATGCTTCACTTCAGTCCCACGTGATTTTCAAATAAAAATATTTCAGGAATATTCGATTTGGATGGTTCAATGCTCTCAGAAATGATACTACTTCAACAGAAACTATGGCTACAGTAACTATCAAACAGTTCCCGATTTTGCAAAAAAATTTACGATTGGTATTATTTTCGTTTCTATTATTAATATTTCTAGTCTGTTTTTTTAGCTTAAATACGATTACTGTCAGTTTATGACATCTGCATACAAAAAAGTTCCCGATGTGGGAGAAAGTTTTGCTAAATATGCAGAGAGCATCATTAAACTTGGTTCACGCTTCAAACTACCATATGTCGACGACAACGATATCACTTTATCTGCTGGACGAATGTTACCCGATCTTGTTAACAAATATTACAATTCTACGATGTCTTCATTTAAACATTTATTGTTAAGCATTACGGTAGGTTTCTTGTTAATACTGTCAATTTTTTTAAATGCTCATTTAGACTTCATTAAATATTTCTGAACTTATGTTTAAAAGAAAAGAAATTAAGCCCCAAAAGTGGCTGCTCGAGCAGCCACTTTTGGGACTCACTATTTGTGAAGGAAAAAAAACTTATTACGTCATTGTTGATGAATTTGCACTACAGGTTGTTGCCTTCGAAAAGCCTTTCAATGTTTTTTTATATGACGCAATTTTGTTTAGATTCCTTCTGCAAATTTTTCTGACGCCCTTCAATGTTTATTTGAAGTTTACTGGGTATTTGATTTACAATACGACGAAAACAATAAGCAGTTACTACAATTCCTTGAATTTTTATCCGATTTTTCTTCTACTCCAACCAGATCCGATGTTGCTTTTAAAAATGCTTTGGATGAAATAAATGCTGGTACGTTTTTTAGATGTTTTTTTCATCTTGTAAAAGTATACTTTTAGACCCAACGCTTTACAAAATGCCACAAGCGGTTCCTATAAACCAAACTACAGCCAGTGAACAAAATGGTGTGCCTATTCTTCAACAACTTGAAGACCTTATTAATACAAAATTAAATAATCTGCCTGATAATACAGGTTCCTCTTCCACAAATTCAAATTCTACGAGAAAAAGACCTTCACAGTATGTCGGATTTATTACTTTAATTTAATATAAATCGCTTTGTAGGCCTTCAGCAACACAATCCGAAGAAGTTCAAGAAAAAAGAATACGCTTATCTGATGAACCTGGTGATAGTGTAAGCACAATGAAGCCGCAGCAACATATTGCTACAAGATCTCAAAATAAAGCAGCTACGACAGCAATTCCTGAGCCACAACCACGGCTAGTTGTAAGAAAAAGACCTGCACAGAACGACATTTTTACATCAGAAAGCTGTCCAACAGTTTCGACGGTTCCTACAAAAAGGAAAAAAGGAAGACCTAGAAAAGTCCCAGGTAACGAAATAATTCTTGCCACGAATAAGGCTTTATAAATTTAGTGTTTTTTAAAAACACTAAACTCATTCTTTAATCAAATTTTATGTTTTGCGGCTTTAGTTCAAGAAGATGGAACAATTTTCGATGCATTGTAGCTTACGACATCCATTCAATACCATCAAACCTCTTTCACAAGCTACCACTGGTACTGTTACTAATAGACCGACACAGGTATTTTTCAACCAAGTACGTTTATTTAACACTTTTTATTTGATTTTATGCTCTGCTTTTTAGGGTACAAGTAGTTTTTACGACATGAAGGCAATGGCCCAACTGAGAGGGACTCAAATTTATAAAATTCCGAGCACTTCATCATTTGTTTCAACGTTAGCCTTTGGTAGCAACTACATCGACGCAATTTTTGACTTCAACATCAAAGTACTTGGTGGCAAATGGTTGCCTACTTATTTAACAGCAGGCAAAGCCTGCATGGATTTTACAATCACTGCTTCAAATATTAAATTTTTAAATCAAATTCTACAACATCGAAAAGAGTTTCGTGTATTTGTTTCCGACGTCTTTTTGGTATGTTTTATCATTTTTTAAACTTATTTATGTTTTATACCTACATTAGATAACTCTTGACGGTGACTTTACGACATCAGTTTTAAGTCAAATTTTATTGGCTGCCAAGAATTGCAAAATTTTTAACTTACGCAATGTTCGAATTCTGGATGAGATCACGCTATTTCAATACATGTCACTTCTTCCTACAAACATTGCAGAAATAACGTAAGCTTCTTTTTATGTCTGTCCAGTAAACGAATAAAAATTTCAGAATTAATCTTTCAACTTTGCCTGGATGCAATTTTTACGACGATTTTACTGCCGTAAGAAACATGTGCAGCAACAAATGCGTCAAAAGATTAACAGTTTTCACTAAAAGCTTTTTTAAACCGCACCAACTTCTTCAATTGTTTACGGTAAGAGTTTCGTTTTTATCGTCGATCATAATCTATAATATTACAATCTTTAGAATTCAAAAACATTATTTGGCGACAGTTCCATCGTTTCGTTTGTTAATTATGCTCCAGTTGACGAAGAATTTAACGGAATGCTACACGTACTCAATTTCTATTACGACAAACAAGTATTATTACATCATCCATTATCTGATGTTCCTCAACAATTCCATGTTTTTAAACGCTCCAGCAAAGTTTCGACAATTCATTTTATTTTTTTATTGTAGTTGTTCAAATTAGATTTTACGAAATAAAAATAAATTTAAAAAATTCTCAATTTTCACGTTTTTTAAAAGAAGGTTACCAATATCCATCGTTTACTGCATTTAATAAATTTATAATAATGTTTTTTATTTTGTTTTAGATATGAGAAAACTGATTAAAATTTTGACGGGTTCAAAACAAAAACCAACTTGCAAAAAAGTTGAGTTCATTTTCGACGATGAGGGACGACCTACAATTTCTGATGTCAAAGATGCAGCAAGAGAACAGTTGGGTCTAAATTTAGACAACTGTGAAGTAAAGACTAAAATGGAAGACAACTCCATTGCTACAATTGATGATAATGAACTATATGACCCTGAGGATAATATTTGGATAGATGCCACAGGTTAAATTAATTTATTTCACAACTATAATTCGTCGTTTTTTTCTAGAAAGATCTTCACGAACTAGACCTACAGCGCCAACTTCAACTGCTAATGATTCCTCACAGTCTTCTTCGAATATTACATCTACAGAAGGTCCTTCACCTTCAGAAACTTATATCTTAAAACATGGTGACTTAACTATTACCCTCTTCAAACGAGAAACATACGATGAATGGAATACAGACAATGATGCTTCTATTAAACTTCTTTATGATATGGCTAAACCTGAGACTGCATTGTTTTTAGAAAAGGTACGATTTTTCTTTATAATAGATTATTTGTGATTACACTCAAGTAATCTAGGTTAACCTTTTTGATTACTTCAACTCGACATTAACAAGAGGACTGATTGTATTATTTTTCTACCGTAATGCAGTTCCAAATTTAAAAGTTTACGACGAAGCAAAAATCAAACTTCGGCATTCTACAACTGACATGGCATTCAAAGCTTTTACAAAGTATGTGATTCTCACAAATTACAGAATTTATGTTTTTATTTTTTTAGTAATGAATATACCAAGCATGCTCAGCAAGCTACAGAAGCTTTAAACAAATGGTTAAATGCAAACATAATTGCTACATGGTCTGCTTCTGGCAGCAAAAGTCCGATGTCTGAAGCCTTAAGGGCTAGGGGTTTCAGAGATCGACGAAATTCAGGTCTTAGAACCTCTTCTTCCAAAAAAATGAAGAAAGAGGACAATACTTTACAATCAGAAGCATTTGAAGCTGTCTTATCTCCTATGATCTCTGCATCTGCATCTGACATTACTACAACAGAAAATTTGTACAAAAGCACTACGTAAGCAAATTAGTTATTCACATCTCAAAGTTAATCAGCAATTTCTAGGACACTTAGAAGATCTTGGATTACAACTTTAATCCAGTTATCAGAAAATCTTGATTATTCTGTTGATGATTATTTCGACAAGTTACCTTTTCTACAGAATAATTTACGATGGGTAAAATTTACAAAAACTACTAATACAGAACTTAAAAAATGCAATGTTTAGATTCAAATTGATTATAAAGAATGTATGCAGAAAAATTACGATTGCTGTCCAGATTTTGCGGCAATTCTTTCAAAATATGCTGCATCAATTGTAAGCACTGCTACCCAACAAAATCTTGCAGTCGTAGAATACACCGATGAAGGCCTTGCTGCAATAGATGCATTAGTTCATCTTTTAAATAAATACTGTAAGCCAAAAACAACTTGTGAACTTAACTCTTTTTTGATGAAAGATACGGTAAGAAACTTTAAAACTATTTTATGAACATATATGTATAACACATACGCTTTTTCAGAATCACACAAATGAACACGACTTACTTCAACAAAAAAACGAAATCACGAACAAACCAATGATTATTTTTACTTCCGATGATCAAGAAACAACTTACTACATTGCTACCAAACAGCGCCTTTTAAAAGTAAACATATGATTTTTTATTCTTCTTCAATGATTTTTATTTTTAGTTAAACAACTGTGATTTTGCAGAAGCTTTTTATTATTACATGCAAATTTTTTACATCTTTGATCTACCTTACGATCCTTCACCTTCACATGTTTTTGATTTTTTCAAACTTCTATCTGGAATTAATAAATTTTCCAAGCCAACTCTTCAAAATCTGTTATCGAATTTGGAATTCGCTTACGACACAATCAATCCTAGGATTGCAGAGGATGAGGACAGTGCTCGTAAGTTTTTTATCATGCTATTACGGTAATCATTGATTGAAAAAACAACAATTCGATCGGCTATTTACTACCAAAAGCTTAGTAAAAACGAGCTTTAGCTCCTTTTTATTAAAAGTGGAATAACTTCAAGTTGTTATAACAACTGGAAGTTATTTAAATTAACTTTGCTTGCTTAAAGTTCTTCAAAAAAGAACAAAATTTGTGCTCTTGCATCATTGCAACATATAAAATGATAGCAAATCAGTTACTGCTAAAAAAATATAAAAAAAAATTTTAATAATATCTTGCAGCGAAACCCTGATGGAAAAGAAACATTACATTTTCATCTTCTTGGCGCACATTTTTACTTTTTATTTTTGTTGCCTTACTTTACTTACTTTCTCTTTGTTTCTTTTTTAATAATTTACATATGTGCCGTTTCCTTTCGTTGACGCGATGTATTCATGAAAATTCCATTCTTTCACTTTATCTCATTTGCAACTGATTGTGTTTTACTTGTGCTTTACATTTTCTCTTTCAGAATTATGAATCACGACGAAGAGTTACAAAAACTTCGCGCTATCCAACAGCAAAGAAGAGGTAGTGCATCGGCATTACCTCAATTTGAAAATTCATCTACAGAAAGACAACCATTTGCAACTTATCCTCCTCCGACAATGACGAACCAGCAACAAATGCTTACGACTCATCATAATGGTACTAATCTTCCAGATCATCGAATGATTCAACAACCACCTCCTCAAATGTGGCCTAACCAACCTCCAGCAATGTATCAACCACCTCCTACAAATATATGGCAGCAACCTCCTACGTATATGTGGAATCAACAATCTTATCCGACGCAATATCAACAACCAACTCATCAAATGAATGTACCTCATCAATTTTCTACGTCTCAACAACAACAACGACAAGGTTACGACAATTTTGGCTTGCAACCTTCAAGACCAGGTTCTGTTTTTGGTGATGATGAAAATGCGCATGGCTTCTCTTCTTCATATTCCGCAAATCCATCTTCTTCGACCAACAGAAGAAACTTTCACCAATCTGCACCTTTACGACAACATCAACCATTAAGAGAAGAAAACAATGCATCATTTCGACAACCTATTGGATTTGGACCTCCACCCAGTCGACGTCAATCACAGTACTCAGATACTCAACCACCAGCATCAGCAAAAAAGCCAATCATGGCTCATGATCGGGATGTAAGTTTTTCATTTTCAATCTTGCATCTAAAAAATAATACTTTTTACAGGCTAATTGCTGCAGTTATACCCCTACAAACATCAATACACGGGTACTTCGAGCTACACCAGCACCAAAATTAGGTGCACAAGTACATGGCGCACCTTCTCCTACAGCACTTGTGAAGGAAATTACTTTCAATGAAAATAACTTCAATGTTTTATTAGATGATGAACAACGACTTGGACCTTTAAATGTTTCTTCTGACTTCTTCATTGCTTTCAAACCTGCACCTACAATTTCAATCATTTCCAAAAATGCTGACACATTTAAAGCTTTTTACGAATCTTGCGAAGATTTTGTTGAATGGGGTTCCAACGTCAGATTTGTAAGTGTATTTTCATAACGTTACATCTTTCTTTCTTTAAATTTTTAGGTAACTCTTCGAGGTGTTATTGCTCCAACAACTGCATTCCTCTTTACGACCGCGTTAGAGAGCGTTATGCATTTTCGACTCTCTGTTTCTTCATTTACTGAAGAGATTGATTTAAATGAATGGTTGTACAAACTTCCTGACCTTTCAACACTTTTGTTCGTTCTTTTATTAACATTACATTTTCTATTCAAACATCTGTTTTTCAGTGTCGATGCCCGACCATTTGCTGACTGCAGTTTTTACAAAAATGTCTCCGACATTTTTGCATGGATTTCTCAAAAGCGCGTACCAAACAAATCAATCACACTTATTACTTCAGATATCTGTGGACCGCAGCCTCTCCGATATTTAATTACGGTAAGATTTCTCATTGTATTTCAACGTTAAAAAAATATTGTTTTAGAAAAAACTTCGAAATCTTGCCAACAATCATGTTTTAAATTTTATTACTGCAGCTCCGCTTTTTAAACCAATTTACGATGTTCTTTACCAACAGATGAATTTCGAAACTGGACCTGCTGTCACTCATTCCTACTACAAGGATCTAAATGTTTATACGACATTCTATTTTTCTACAGATGACTATACGATAAATCTTGGCTTTTGTCGCAAAAAAGAATAATTATAATCTTCATTTTTTACTTCATTGTTTCTGATATATTTTATGTATGATAATAAAACACATTTTCTGACCAACTTTTTGAGTTGTTTTTAACAAAGGTTTTTAATTATCCTGATGCGTTTCTTTTTATGAAATTTTTTTTGATACATTATTTTAAATTTTTAGCTCTTAAAATGTCTGACAATTTAACAAAAGAACAGCTTCAAGATTTTCAAAATGCAGTTGCATTCATGCAACAAGGCCTTAAAATGGTACGTTTTTTGAATTATTATCTTCACTGATTTGGCCCTTTCTGTTACAGCTACGACACTTTTACGATCGTAATACAATTGTATCTCTTATTGATAATCCACCAGACAATGAATTACCGCTTCCAACGAATGATTTTGCTCTTTTAAGCGCTACAACTGCAGAGGACAAAACTA
Organism: Panagrolaimus sp. ES5; assembly: GCA_901766855.1. Classification (NCBI taxonomy): domain Eukaryota; kingdom Metazoa; phylum Nematoda; class Chromadorea; order Rhabditida; family Panagrolaimidae; genus Panagrolaimus; species Panagrolaimus sp. ES5. Next base: position 9,936 of record CABFKO010025111.1, on the reverse strand, counting down.
GCGCTACAGAAATTGAGGATGCTTTATCATCTGCAAAATCAAATGAACCATCTTGGACAAAGCAAATGAGAACTCAGCGCTTGTCTACAGATTCAGAAAATGAACTCCAACAACAAACAGATTCTGATGATAACAGCGACAGTACTTCTGCTTTTTTGGAACCTGAAACACCAACAAATGATCCTAAAGTAATCTTTTTAGTACAATTTTGTATAACAATACCTTTTAATCTTAATTTTATAGGCTAAAATGAATTACGAATCTGAAATTTACGATCCAAATCCTGCAAATGAAAATCCTACTTTTCCATGTAATCATAAACTGCTTAACGATCCTAATACTGTTATTACGACCCTTGAATGTAATCCTTTTGAAGTGCTGTTTAAACTATCAAATGGCTTCGAATCAACAACAGTATCCAGTCAACAAGCGTACGAATTCATTCAATTCTACAGTGCCGCAACAACAGTTACATTTAAGTCAACATGCATCAAGCCAGTAATGTATCCTGATTATATGCATGCTGCAATTAAGATTATGACTCAAAGATTTTGGTCTTCATGTGAAAAAGTAAGCTTTTGATGATTTAATAAAATAATAACAACATTTTAAGGTTACCTTCCGAGGACTATGGCATCATCAAGTTCTAGTTTCGATTGCTGAAAGCTTTGGTCAAGACATCAAATCCATTATTTTCCGACGATGTGCAGTAGCTGGACCATTCCGATTACAAAGAATTATACACACAAATATGAAAAATCTTGACTACATAAAGTAAGTCCAAATTCTACGTTTTATAGTAATCTACCATCAATCTTTATAGTTTCGATTGCCGCGTCTCCGACACCAAAGATTTTGCTGCAAATGTTCGCTTTCTACGAGATGTTTTTCCTGGTAACCAATTTTCAAAAATATTTTTGAATGTTACTGCTTTCCCAAGGGATGTTCGACATTTAAAAGATCAAGAAAATGCAAGTTTAGTTCAATAATTCGCATTTATTTTTTTTGAATCTTTTTTAGGCTATCAGAAGCCTTCTAAAACAAAAAGGTGAAGCTACAGTATTCTCCGAAATTGAAATGGATGATACAATTTATGATATGTTACGACAATGCCAATACACTTTTGCTGGAGAAACTTCCCATGAAACTGCTTTTCAACCATTTTCGATACAAACATACTTCATTTTTAATCGAGCATTTTTCGACAGTAAAATATTTTTAACTTTTGGAATTCGTAAACCTTCAGATTGTCAATAGTTTCTGATTTTTGTTTTTATATGTTACATAATAATTCATTTCAATAAATATTCGACCTTTTTACTTTTTCCAATTTTTTTACAAGGGTTATTTGAAACCCCTGATTTCATATTTTGCACCATTCTTTCTGTTTTAAAGTGTATCTTTTGTAGTGTTATTATGTCACACAGCTTAAGAAATGAACAGTTACAAGAATTTGCTGACACTTCTGAAAGTATGAAACAAACTCTACAACTAGTAAGTTATTTTTAAGTAGCTTTCACATTGTTAACGATAATTTCTGCAGCTACGACATTTTTACGATCGCAACACAATTGTTTCATTAATTGATGGTCCTCCAGATAAATCTTTACCGCTTCCAACAAATAATTTTGCTCTTCTAAGCGCAACTACAGCTCAAAATGATTCTTCATCTCAAAATGTGGGAGCGGTTACTCCAAATTTTCCATCTCGTACATCACTAACAGAAATTTTGCAAAATGCTCGTTTTTCACCAGATTCCGAATTTGATCTACAGGATATTGCAATTTCAAGAGGCATTAGCGACGACTCCCACGATTTTTTTCTTTCAAAAATTGAAACTAACGACGATAGAGTAACCTCATTATAAACTATTTCTAAATTTTCAACTCGTTTTTTAGACAAAAATGAATTACAAATCCACTATTGTTACTACCACTTTAAGAGACTACAGTAATCGCTTTCCTTCAAACTACGAAATGTTAAATGATCCTAACATTATTATTACGACAATGGAATGTGCTCCAAATGAAATTTACTTTAAACTTTCAAATGGTTTTAATCCAGCTGCAGTTCCTTGTACAGATGCTCATTTATTCTTCACTTTTGCAAAGGCCGCAACAACACTAACTGTCACATCTGCTTTCAACATGGGCGCCATGAATTTCAATTACTTGAATTCTTCTTTAGCAGTTATGCGTCCGACATTTTGGTCTTCATGTGAAAAAGTTTGTTGCATTTTATACTTCCTTTTTTCATCCTTCAGTTCTTTCAGATTGTTTTCCGAGGACACTGGCATCAAAATATCATTGTATCATTGGCTTCATCGTTTATGACTTATGTAAAGGTACTTGTCCTTCGTCGATGTACTGTTACAGCTCCCTTCAGATTACAGAAAGTGCTTCATCGATCAATGGCATCGCTAAGACATTTAAAGTAATTTCTTTTCCATAGGCTGTTTACACGAGTTACAGTAATAATTATAGTTTTGATTGCCGCGTGACTGATGCTAAAGATTTTGTCTGCAACATCCGATATATACGAGAAGTTTTCACGAATGATACTTTTTCGACAATTTTTTTATCAGTTACTGGATTTCCGATGGATATACGACGTTTTAAAGAACAAGAAAAGGTAAATTATAAAATTAACTTTATGTACCAAAAACTTTTTCATTGAACAACTTCTAGATTCTATTGATGCTTCTACATCAAGGAGCAGAAGCTACTGTTATTTCCGAAATCATTATGGATGACGTAATTTACGACATGATGCTCAAATCGCAATATGATTATGCTGGCGAAATTGCACTTGAAGAAGCTTTTCAACCATTTGCTAGAAAAGCGTATTTCACTTTTAACAAAACTTTCTCCGACAACAAGAAATCAATAACAATTGGTATCCGAAAAACTCAATAACTCTCATTTTAATACGATAAATGTACTTGTGTTATTTTATTAAATAAATTTTTACGACCAATGGCTTAGCATGACACCATTACTTTTACTACAACAACATCTTCAATTTCATTTATTATATTTATTAACAACTCCTTTTTTTTGTAATATTATTTTGTGAATTCTTTTGTTGTTCATTGTTAAAAATAAATTACGACATTTTATAACTTAAAATCATTTGTTTTAAAATTAGTTATCACTTTAACAAACACAAACAAAAATCAGTAATTTTTGAAAAAAAAAAACAGAAAAAAAAATTATCGGTGGCAGACGAAAATCATCACTGTAACGTCACTGACGCATCACGGTGACGGTCACTATTCAGTGATGCATGCGTCACTAAATCGTCACTAAAAACCAGTAACGTATAAATCACCGCAGAATCACGTCACGGTGATGAAATTATGCTTTTCAGTGAGAGTTTTTGAATCACAACGTCAGTTTTGAATTCGTCACTTAGAAGTGATTGAACCACTACGGGATTCTTTCAGTGTATATAATGCGATTACGGTATTAGCTCAAAATGTATAAAACACCAGCAAGAAACTATATAAATAAATTTTTATTCTTTTTTAAAACAACGGACCCGCATATATATATTAACATTACTATACAACGTCTTTATCCTATTACGTTCTGATATTCTATATTTGACACCTGTACTTGAAAATATGTTTAAATCTCTTGTTTTGATTTTTTTCTTTCTAATCTTCATACCACTTTAATTGTGGAATATCATTGAAATTTGTTTTTGTTGATTCTTCTTCGGTCATCATACTACGAAAGAAAATTCTAAAATTTTTGAAGACTAATTTCAAAATTTTACTTACTTTCTTTCTTCTCCATTTCCATTATTATAGCATCGAGCATTAATAAGAGTTGGACAATATCGATGAGTATAAACACACTAAAAAAGTTTTAAAGATTAAGGCTAAAAGGTTAAAGGTTGAAAAGTGAATGTTTTTGCGAAAAAAAGAATTTCAAATGATGCAGACAAACCGGAAACTCAGCAAGACATTTGCCCTTATTAAAATGGATACATAAAGGCGTCTTTGCAGAATTTTTAACATGCAGAAAATGGCATTCTGTTAAATAAGGACAAGAAGATCGCAAGTAGTATCCACAAACAGGAATTTGATGACGAAGTAATGCATGAGAACCCTTTGAGCAATGATCACCATCACGACATAAACCATGCATATATCTAAAAATTAAATGATCATTATCACCATAAACCAAATAAATATTCCAACTTTTGACAAAATTTTATTTTTTGATGTTCATTATGTCCATTATGATTATATTTACAAAGTGCACCTGCTTGACAAATTTTGGTTTTTAAATATTCATAGCATTCATTTAAATCTGCAGCAATTCGTTGTCCATTAACAATTTGAACATTTTTATTTTGAAAATGAGAATTTGGTGATTGTTGTGCAGCATTCATATTTGCAGCATCAACATTAGACATCTAAATATCCAAAAAAATCATTTTTTTTTAAATTACAGTAACCAAGAAAGCATTACCAAAGTTTTTGAAACCCATGACATTGCTCCATTTCTTCTGACAATAAATCCAGAACCAGCATCTTTAACAAAATTAGCCTAAAGCAATTATTTTATTGCTATTAAAATAATAAAAATATAATACATTTTTATTCAATGCTGCTTGATTGTCATTTCTTGGAGATAAAATTTGAGAATTATTATCAGGTTTAAACACTTTTGTTCTTTTAGGAAATGTTCGAATAATTCCATTTTCATCTTCATCCTTTTGTGGCCGACAAGTATATTCCATTCCTTTCAATTTTAAAAAATTGATACCAATTTGATGTTGAATTGGAGCATTATGATACCATGGATAAATTTCCTCTTCATTGGATGAGGCACCGCTTTCACCTTCTTGCTCATTTTGGGTTATCACATATTCATTTTCTTCACCATTTAGAGGTAAACCATTTTCACTTGTATCGTAATATAATCGAATACTTCTATTATTTTCAGCGCTATCTTAAAATCAAATTTTTTTTAAAAATAATTATAAAAAATGGCTACCATTTTCCGATACAGTATCTTCAGCTTGTGGATCCATAACAGTTTTCTTCAATTTATCCAACATTTTTTGCTTTAACTTTTTAAGCATTGCATCAGGATCACCTGCTTCTTGTGCAAATGCTTGAAGTTGCTGCTGTACAACGTTCAGAGTTTCTTCAACATGTGCTTCTTTATTTCTTTCTCGATCAACACTTCCACTACGTCTTCTAGAAGAAGAAGAATTAATTCGATGCTGAGCTCTCCTTGGTGTTGGTGAAGCTGAACGTCGTGAATGATGAGAACGTCGAAGAGGTGATTTTTCTTTTCTTCTATCAGACGACAAAGCTTTATTTGAAACATGACGATCATCGTGACGTTTCGATGATCTCGAAATACTTGGTGAACGCCTTCTTCTTACTGATGAGCTTCTTTCTTTTTTTCTTTTATCTTCACGATCTTCTCGTCTTTTTTCAGAATCACGATCAGAATCTTTTCTCCTTTTGGAGCTTTCTCGACGTCTTTCTAAACGCGCTTTTTCACGTCTAATTGGAGATAGGGAATCTCGCCTTCTTGGAGATCGAGATCTACTTTGATGTCTTTCCCTTCTTCCATTTTCTTTTCGAGCTGTTGCCATTTCTTGTGGAATATAAGGTTCTGGACAATTTGTTATTTGAGATGCAACACTTTCTCCTTCATAAACACCATAAGATACTAGTTTGTCTTGATTTTGAACAGCATGTTCTTCAGCTTGATTTTTAAATGGTAAAACTCTGTAAAAATGCAAATTCATATAATTTTTTTCTTAAGTATGTGAAACTTACTCATTCAAGTTTTTTGGTGTACTATTTCCACTTCCACTTGAAATAGACATATCAGCTTCCCCATCAGGATTTACTGGAGGAGAAGATGATGTTGTTTGAGAAGTTTCTGAAAAACTTTGAGGTGGATGATACATATTTGGATTTGGTGGATTAAAAAAATAAAATTCATTTGCTGAATTAAACTGTGGAAGAGAATGCTGTGAAAAGGAAGATGGAATAAATGGTGGTGGAGGTGGAGGTGGAAGCTCCATTCCCATTTGATGTGGATCTTGATCCAAAATCACACATTCTGATACAGGTGGTGGTATAGGCAGTGAAGACATACCATTATTATCAGAAGGTTTCCAAGAATCTTAAAATATTATCCGTGAAAAAGTTATAGTAATTAAAATGTGCTTACTAGTATGAGGTAGTTGTGGTTGAATCCATGCATTATTGAAAGGATGTGAAGGATCTCTCCATGAACCATTCTGAAAATATTTTACCAAATCGAACAACAGATTCCAATCAAAATTAAAATACCATCAGATTTGGAATAAATCCACTCGGAGGTCCATAATTTGAATTATCAGGTAATTGATTCATTCCATCGACAGTCTTAAATATATATTAATACTACGAAAACTTGTTCAAAATGAAAAAGTATCTACACTAAATTTTAAGTAACAAAAGATGAAAACCTTAATTTTGACCAATAATAAAAAGTTTGTGCGAAATTAATTTTATTTTTAACTTTTAAATCACGATTTTTAACGATTTTGCATAAAAAAACATGGGTAAACTTTTCACAAGACTAGGAAATTTAAAAAAGTTGGAAAAGAAGATAAAAAAATGTTATGGATGTCTGTGAAGAAAAAAACCGGTTCTCAACTATCGCAAAGCTTTCTTCTAAAAAAGATTACAATGCCGTTTTTTAAAATATTGATCCAATTTTTTTAAAGCATAATATTTGTGTCTTTATCAAATATTTTTAATGACAATGTACTCTCGTTTTTCACACAAAAAAATGCAACAATTCTCGAATGAATACACTAATAGTTGTAATTACAAATTGTTGAAAAACAATTCAGCCCAACAACATTTTCTGAAGCAATAATTGATATGTATTGTTTGACGCATGTTTGCACAGTGTCGTTATTGCATTGCTTTAATCTTAAACAATAAAAGCGAGAGTTGAATAAAAATAAATACAAAATTCAAAGAAATAAAAAGATGTTTGTTGAAAATTTAAAAAAGGACATATATATTTTTTGTTGCACTTGTGATGAGGGATAACACACAAAAGGGCAGATAAATAAAGAGAACTTAAAATGATAACATTATATCATTAATTGTACACACGTGAGTAATAAATTGTTGATTAAAATTATTCACAGAGATTGAGAACGCTCTTAACTTTAGAGTCTAAGGCATGCACTAACTAAATGTTACGTAAACGCTTTCTCCTTTTAGTGAACATTTATCGTACAATTAAGAGCGCGGTTTCGTGTCGAGACCATTTTTTTCAAATGGACAGAAAGAATAGAAAGAATTTTGTATTTTTTTTTCAAAAAATGTAATTTGTTGATTAAAGTCAACAATTATCCAAAGTTTTTATTATGCAAATTAGCTTGTTATAGCTAATTTGCATAAAGGACATTTTTTGTAAGATTGAAGCTTTGACTTAAATTGGAACAAAAAAATCAAGTTTGTTTAAAAAAGGTATAAATGTCATTTTTGGGGTTTTGGGATCATGCGAGGGATTCTGAATTACAGTACTCCAGACCCAGAATACGCATTCTGTAGTCGAATTTTCAGAAAATTTCAAAAGCGGTATTTTTGGATAGCCCTGTGTTTGGTGAATCAGAAATACCAGAAACTTTCATATTTAGCCTTGTTTTTGATTTTTTACAAATTATTAAATATCAAAAATGGCCCAAAATTACTAAAATTTGGCTCCATAATCGACCAGACACAAAATTTACGGGGTATTTTTATGATTTTATTATGTTCAGGTTATGGGGCATCGAAAAAAAACATGACATCTTTACAAGAGGGGGATTTGAAAAAATTTTCCCGGAGCTATTTTTACCCTCTCCATGATGGGGAACACGATGGTCAACATCATTAAAAAATTATAACTTTTGAAATACATAATGGATCGAATTTTGGTGACTTCTATAATGAAAAACAATGATATGGGACTATTCTGGGCCAGTTTCAGTTATCTAGTATCAAAACTATTTATTGGGAACCACATTTTACAGTATTGTTGGTTTTTAAAATTGCGCAACACATTTATCATGGAATAAAATGATTTTTTCTGAATAATAAACGGCAAAATGGTTTTAGCAACTGAAAATACATCTTAAAAGATTGGAAAAACATGTCAGACAACTATTTTGGTGGAATATCGATTTTGAAAGATTTTTAGAAAATCATCAAATTTTGGATTATTTTCAATGTATCTCAATTTTATGAATATTGCAATATATCAACTTTTTACGGCTTTAGGGTTCATATATAGCATGTTAAGGATAGAAGGATATTTGGGCAGCGTAAAAGCCACATCCTGCAACTGGTTTAGATTTGCGGATTTATTAGAAATGAGTGCATTTTTCATTATTTACCCATCACAAAAAATTTTTTTGGTTTAATCAAAAAGGTCCAAAAACAGGTATTTTATCATTTTAAAATTAATCTAACAGTTTTAAAACAATAAAAAGTAATACTTACTTTTACGTATCTCAAATTTTTTGTACAATCCATCTGTTAATAAAAAAAGTTGATGCAATAAAATGAAGTATAAAGTCTTCTTTTTGGTTAAAAATATAAATAACACAAATATAGTTTAATTTTCGTGTAAAATTCAAAAAACGAGGTTTTTGGTTCAACCAAAATAAATTTTTTGTAACGGTTAAATAATGAAAAACGCACTCATTTCTAATAAATCCGCAAGAATCAATATTCCACCAAAATACATGTTTTCCAATCTTTTTATATGTATTTTCAGTTGCTAAAACCATTTTGCCGTTTATTATCCAGAAAAAATCATTTTATTTCATAAAAAACGTGTTGCTCAATTTTAAAACCAAAAATACTGTAAAATGTGGTCCCTAATAAATAGTTTTGATACTAGATAACTGAAACTGGCCCAGAGTAGTCCCATATTATTGTGTTTCATTATAGAAGTCACCAAAATTCGATCCATTATGTATTTCAAAAGTTATAATTTTTTAATGATGTTGACCATCGTGTTCCCCATCATGGAGAGGGTAAAAATGGCTCCGGGAAAATTTTTTCAAAACCTGAAATTAAAAATAAAAAAACTAATTAAAGTTAGAAAAGATGGTATAAGTAACATTTGTATTTGGAGGGTACTGTAGGTCAAAATTGACTTTTAAATATTATTATATCTTTCTGAAACAAGAGTACGAAGAATTCGTAGAGAATAGGGTTGTTAAATTCCCGGAAAATCTGAAAAATCAGGAAATTTCCTGGAAAATTTCCCGCTGATTTCTCGGGAAAGTTCCAATTAAAGGGAGTGTCCGCTTTAGTTAAAATACACCAAACTATGTTAGAGAATGCATTTGTTTGTTCATGCGCTGTGAATGATTGACAAAAAGCACAAACAGTTGCATTCTTCAACATTGATGAAAGACATTCGCGCTAAGAAAAAAGTTTGGTGTAAAGCATTCGATTTTAACTAAAGCGGACACTCCCTTTAACAACTCTAGTGCAGAATAAAGCAATGGCATATGAATTTGTGGAGTAAGACCACATATTACAGTATACGTCAGACGAACAAGTCGAGGACGTTTAGACTAAAGGTTTAAAATTTTCAACCCGAAATTTTTTTAAAGAATTAAAGTGAACCTACCAATGGTTGACAACCTTTAACCATTGCTGA
>CABFKO010025068.1:11239-21276 GCA_901766855.1 Panagrolaimus sp. ES5 | reverse complement strand
TAAAATAATGATTTCCTTTTTATTTTATAGTTAAACAGTTCCTTGAATTCATAAAGTAACGAATTTTAACCTATTAAATTCAAGGTAATATGTTGGTTTTAAAAGACACTTCTGTATCTTGTATAAAGAGGCAATAGATCAAAATAATCTCACTTTTATAGGTGGTACGTATTTTATCTTAAGAAAGAACACTTCTACTGGTTTGCCATTTTAGCCCAAAGTATTTTAATCCACATGAAATATTTTTATTTACAAGCTTTTATTATTAAAATAAGGGGGAGGGATAGCACCATAAAAAATATAAAAATAACTTTTGAACAACTATTTTTATTGTTTTACAGCTTTGCAACAGCAGATGTGTTGAAATCATTAATAAAACTTTTTTTGTTTTAATAAAACACGAAAAACAAAAATTAATACATTATTTCTGTTTTTTCGGGCGAAAATTTCAATACTCAACAGAAGCTTTTAAATTTTTTCAACTAATTAGCACTTATATCTACTATAGATTCCAGTTCTCTGCATCATACTTTTGAAAACTTGTAGTCAACAGCCATTATTACAAAAACTATAATTATATATTTGAAGAAAATTTATTAAAGCAGGAAGCTTTCTTAAAATTGTCTTTTTCAAGGCTGATTAAAAAAGTTTTTTTTGTCTTTCGTATATGGCGGTAAAAGATCAAAAGAAATACCGTTAAACAATTCGAATATTAAGTTCACTTCTTCTGACTTGTACATCTTCTTATTCAATAAATTAATTGTAGTCAAAATGTCTGACCAGTTTACTTTTGAGCAATTAAATGCATTTGGAAATAATTTGCATATCAATAGTGTTATGGCAATTGCTTTTAATAGTTTAGCAGTGTATGTGATTTTAAAGCATTCAACGCCGCTTATGAAATATTATAAATTTTATATTTTTGCTACAGTATTTTTTGCATTTTTGTTTGATTTTCATATGACTTTTATTTTTGCTCCTTTTCCACTTTGGCCTCTTCCAATTACATGTCCAGCTGGAATTTCAAAATAATTGGGACCATTTTGGGGTGAAACTTTGCAATATGTAAGTCGTTTTTTAACAAATAGAAAGTTTTTTTGATTGAAAATTTAATTTTAAAAAAATATAAAAACATATTTGGCGAAATGTTGGTTAACGCCAAGACATCACTTTTTGCGTTGAAAACATATTACCAAATTTTGTCATTCTTACAAAAAAATTGTTCTACTTTTATCGTTCTAGGCTATTACACATTATACAATTTCATCATGTGGTTTTTCAATATTTTTTGGATTTGTTTATCAGTATTTAACAATTGTTAAACAAAATTCTTTCCTTGAAACAAAAAAAGGAGTTTTTGCTATGATTCTATTTTATATAATTTATCCAGTTCCAACTTTTCTTTTACAATTTCCTGGAAGAGATTATCCAACAGTATTAGCATACATTAATGATACAAAACCAGAATTAATGCCATTTTTTGTTGGCGCATCTTGTAATGGTCGAATTGCATCAAAATTTACAACTTCACTTTATTTATTTGTTGCAAATTTACAAAATGCTTTTATTTGTATTATTGCAGTAATTTTAGCATACAAAATTTTTAAGCAATTATCTTCAATGAAAAATCATCAAATGTCGTCTGCTTCTTTAAAAATTAAAAAACAATTTTTCGTTGTTTTAATTATTCAAATGTTAATTCCATTTTTATTTATTATAATCCCTATAGGAATATCAGCAATAATGGTATTTTTGAAAGTTGAAAGCATTAATGGTAAGATTTTAAATTAAATAATTTCAGTTTCAATTAATTAATATCTTTTAGCACAATTAATTTTACAAATTTTAACGTTTCATTCTGTTTCAAATGCTTTAACTGTAATGGTTGTGATAAAATCATATCGACAAATGTTACAAAAATGGGTAACGAAAGTTTTTTGTTGTTGCAAAAATACAAAAGTGCATATTTCTAATAATGTCGTTAAAAGCGCAACAAGTTCTTCATCACCGATTGTAATTAATCAACAACAAATTTGATAGCATCACTTTTAAAAATCTAATTGTTTATTCTGAAATTTACTGTTTTATTAGTGTTAAATTTGTTTTTATGGGAAATACAATGATATCAAAATATTCTATCTGTTAAGACGAATTAAGCCGAAATAAAGTTATAATAGTTTTAAATACTAAATATTTTATTTCATAAGCATAAAAAATATGGTACAAAAATTTAAGATAAGCAAAAAAATAATATGCTAAAAAAAGCGGTCCTACAAAATTGTGAAAATTAACACGAAAACACACTGTCGTGTTTATTTTAAACATTTTTTCGTAAAAATTTTTTTTGAAAAAAATGTTTTTTTTTGCTGTAATTTAATGTAGCTATAAGCCTTAAGGCTTCAAAATATATTTAAACTGAACAAATAAGACCTAATTTTTTCCCTTTATTTTTATATAAAAAAAGTACTCGAAAAATTATTTTTCTCATTTTTTGTCTTCTTTGTTTGGACATTTTTCTGATAAGACCTTGCACGAAACAACATTAATTAGAGCTTTGAAGGAATTATGTGGTTAAAAATAGAGTGTATACCACATTCAAAAAAAAAATCAATATTTTTTCTTTCCTGGTAGTCTTCATTTTTACCCAAAAACGATGGTAGTCCATGTTGGAGTAGACAGCCTTTTTGAGAAAATATCATATTATGATGATGCTAGAAAAAATACAGTCGATTTAGAATTTAAAATAGGTAATTTTTGTTTTTGCTTATTATATTTTTGATTGTATGACCGTTCTCCGACTGCCAGTTCTCCGACTACCGTTTCTCTGACTGACATTTCTCCGGTTGCCATTTTTCCGACTATTCCATTTCTCCGACCACCCATTTTTCCGACTATGTGGAACTGTTAAGTGGTGGCATTTTGACTGAGAAACCCTAAGAACCCATAACTGAGTACATGTTTGCTTGGGGTTCAGGTAAAACTAATACCCTGAACCATGTAAATTATAGCTTCAAAATTGTTCATAAATCCTTCTAAAGCATAATTCATGGATCATACTGATTTTACTTCTAAATTTTCGATGACTTTATATTTTTTTGGTTTTGTTGGACAAATTTCCTATTTTTGTCAGTTAAAGCTTTTTTTTAAAGTTAAAGTTCCTTCCGGCCTAAATTACCTGTCGGTCATATTTCGTTTCGGTCGAAGTTCTTTCGGTCAAAGTTCTGTAGGTCAAGGTGTTGTCGGTCAAAGTTCCAAATACCAAAAAATTTGTAACATTAAATAATATTGTATCACCGGGTCCCCTCAACCCCATATATGTAGTCGGAGAAATGATTTAGTATAGTCGGAGAAATGGCAAAGTCTGAGAAATGGGAGTCGGAGAACTATCTGAGTACCTATATTTTTACAAGTAAATTTTAAGAAAAATATGATAAAATTGAAAGAATGTATTTTATGTTTGATAAAATAAGATCAAAGATCAACGGGGAAGTTGGATGCATCTGTGTTTGTTTACATAAAGATCATGATAGTGAAATTCGCGCTAGATTCATCATAGAAGGATTAAAGTTTGGATTTAAAAATGTTGAAATTATTAATTGGGAAACAAGTCTGTTCAATGTCACAGTCAAATTTTAAACCTTTTAATGGAAATGTAATATGGATTAATTGGGGAAGTACATATTATGTATGGGAAATACATGAACAAAAAGCTAAATTTATTGGTCAATGGTATGCAAATGATTCATCGTTGATTGTATTACAAAATATTGTAAAAAACTCTACGCTAAACAAAGGACCAGACCTTGTGCTGTACCAAAATCTAATTAATGAACACACATTCAGGGCTATATCATCATGTCAATTCTCCACATTTGAAGAAAGTGCATTTTTATCCTCCCAAGGTAGTCTTATCAAAGCTCGAAGAAAAGCTGGTGATCCCAAAGTGACTCATTTAGATGCACAAAATTTTTTATGTCGTGAGATTATCTTAAACTTTGGAAGACGTCAAATTAAAACTTTTAAATTTGGTCAGAGTTTACCAGTTATGTACTCTGAAAATTTAAAGCGAACGTCAGAAAATGAATGTCTGGAAATTGTAAGTATTTGTTTTGATTTTCTTTTTGAAAATAAATGACAGTGCCCCTTTTCTAGTTATCATGGCACGATAGTAAATCACACTCCATCAAAGTCCCAAATTATGATGCAATAAAATTAATATTTCACATAAATTTGAATGAAATATATTCTGTAGATTTTAAAAGACATTCGCGTGAAGATCAAACTCTTGAAAAAAAGGTATTATCAGAGGTAATCAATAGCAAAAAAGCAGAGCTGGCTAAGAAAAAAGCGGAATTAGAAAAGGCAAAGGTGGAACAGGCCAGGATAGACGCTGAGCTGGAAATGGCGATGAAAAAAGCAAAATTGGCTGCGGAAAGAGTAGAGGAAAAAACGATAAGAAATGGATTCATATTTGATAAAACAATATTAAATACACATGAAAACATCCCCATTCCCAAACAAGAGACTAGAACTTCTGGTAATTGTTACATTGTCCCAACAAAAAACATTTTGCTGACGGCAAAATTTCAAGCAGCTGGAATTGACTTGGGAACTTCAAGATGTTGTATTGCAGTAAATCGAACAAATGGAATAACAACCGTAGCGTTGGATAATACAGGTGAAAGACTTCTTCCATCATATGTTTCATACGACGAAGAGAATGTAAAGTGCGGAAGAATAGTTATGAATCGATTACGACATTACTCAAAATCAACAATTTTTGATTCAAAACGAATTATTGGAAGAAAATTTAATGATATTGAAATAGACGAAAGTTGGAATTTTAGTGTAGATGGTGAAAACGAAAAAGTGTCTATCAAAATTGATGGATTTAATGGAAAAATTAAAAAAACAGCGGAAGAAGTTGCAGCGGATCTTTTGAAATTTATGAAAAATGAAGCAGAAAAATTTCAAGGAACACAGATTAAAAAAGCTGTCATTACCGTACCCGCAGCATTTAACGACACTCAGAAAGCAGCAACAATTTCAGCAGCAAAATTAGCTGGATGGAAAGAAATTAAACTTTTGCCAGAACCAGTTGCAGCTGCATTTGCATATTTTGTTGAACGACCAATTCCAAATAATACCATTGTACTTTTATTTGATTTGGGTGGAGGAACTTTGGATGTTTGCATTTTTAAAGTCGAAAATAATCAAATTCAAATAGTTACAAATATTGGTGATTCAAAACTTGGTGGAAGAAATTTTGATACAGTTTTAATAAATTACTTTAAAAATTTGTTAAATACAAAACATGGCATTTCAACATTGAAAGATAAAAAATATAAATTAATGTTGGACTGCCAAAGAATTAAAGAAGATTTGTCTGCGATAGAAAGTAGCTCGTAAGTTTACTAATTTAATATTAATTACATTTAATTTATACAGTATTCATTCTTTTCAGATTAGACATTGATGAATTTGATCCAAACATGCAAGGAGTTATTTCAATTTCCCGAGAAGAATTTCAAAGAATGACGCAACCTTTGATAAATAAAATACGAAACACTATTCAATCAGCTTTATTTAAATCGAATTTAAAAGAGAGTGAAATCAATAAAGTGTTACAAGTTGGAGGTGGAAGTCGAATGCCTATGATTAAAGATCTTCTTCAAGAAATCTTTCCAGATTCTGAACATTGCTGTGAAGAACATCCTGATGAAGTTGTTGCAATTGGAGCAGCATATTATGCTTACAGTATTTTTTCTTAATAAATAGACAGAAAAATTTAACGCTAAGTTTTTTTAGTTTTAATAAACTGTCAATTTTTATTACACATGTTTACCTTATTATTGCTAAATAATATCAAAAATACAACAAAAAATCGTCAACTAAAAATATTTTAATTTCGTAACTATTGTTGTTTTCAAGTAAACTAATTTTTTTCTACTTTTATTATCTATTGTTTGTGTTTCATATTTTTATAATAAATTTATACCAAAATGTATATTCGAAAATTCATTCTAGATATTTAATGGAAGATTCCCCTTACCATAGTCCTTGATTTTAACGAAAAAACTACATTTTTTTGTCTTTTATTACCTTTTAAAACATTTAATAAATAGATAAAAAAGGAGAAAATTAAATATTTTAATAGAAAAAAGTAAAAACTAAAAATGATACACACCATTGAAAATAAAATAAATGTCAAAATTCATTCTCTTTTTCTATTACATTTTTTGTTTATGTCTGCGTCGTCTTTCAAAAAAAACATTTCGAAAGATTGATTTTTCAAAGGCAGCGAAAAGAAATTCTTTCTATTTTTTTGTTTGAACAAAACGCTTATTTTTTAATTTTTTATTAATTATCAGATTCACATCGACTTTTTTTTATTTTGCAAAGGCATAATTATCTTCAAATGCAATCTTAAAAAACATTCATATCGTGCAAAAGAATCACCCGTTATTAAAAAGAAAAACAAAAAACTGGGCTTCATTTTTTTTGATAAATTGATAATTTGACAATTCCTCAACAATTTTATATTTTTATAGTAAATAAATCTATTTTTTGCTTTTAAACCATTTTAAGTATTTTTTAAATGGAATTACTGCATTTTTCCCATTAAGTTATAATTTTTTAACTAATCATTTTTGTATTGCTTTAAAATCAAATATTCAAAGAAAGGTTTTTAAGAAAATAAAAAGAGCATTTCACTTTTCTGCCACGGTGAAATTAAAACAAAATGTTATCTTTTGCAACAGAAATCTTGTTCAATATACTTATCAGTTTTTCCATGATCATTTTTTTGTCTGCATATTTTTTTTTGAAAAATGTTGAGTAAAAAACACCACACAAAAATTGTTCTTCTATGGATTAATGAAAGTCAGCGATATCACTAATAATTTTCAAGTATCTGCATTAAACATGAATAATGATTCAAAAAACTATAAATTTTAAAAAACAAATCCGAGGTGAAGTGTCTGAGTTAATGTGTATTTTATAAGCAAACTTTTAAATTTTATTTAAGCCCGGCATTTAGTTAGTTAAAATACATGACACTTGTAGTCGTCTTATTAGAATTCCTTTGAAATTACATAATTTTTTTAGGTTTTATTGTACCGCAAATTTTTTTACACGGTTTTGCAATTGCTTTTTCATTTAAAGTTTTTTCTTAAAAATTGCTTAATTTTTATTATAATTTCTTTATAACCTTTATCTTGACTTTTTTTAACAAAACATTTAAACAATCACTAAACTTTAGTGATCGAAGCAAAAAAAAACAAGGTGGGTTTTTTCCAGCGCATTTCTAACGAAAAAAACTGCTCTGATAAGAACTTCTTATACACAATATAAGTCTGTCAAAGCACAAAAATTATTTTTCGCTGTCGCTCTTTTAAAATGTAATAAATATTACCTTTTGTATTTTTTATTATTATACATTAGTTTACAAATTTTAATCTTTTTCTCCAAGATTAGGCATTGTTTTTTATGTGTCAGATTTGTTTTTTTAAAGGGAAACTAGTTAAGGACAGATTTAAAAAAAAATACATTTTTGTGAGTTTTTTTTTCACTTTTTTTTAAAAATGATAGCCAGCAAACGATTTCAACATTCTAAAAAAAGAATCAAAAAATTTGATTATTTCTTCTGAGTAATAATTGACTAAAACACACCTTGAAAGCTATAAAAAAACTGAAACGTAATAAAATTTAACAAAATAAATATGTTACAAGCATAAAAAAATCTGTATTTTTGGACAAAATTGTGATTAAATTTTAGTTATTAATGGTACTACAGTAAAATATCAAAAAAAGACAACTTTTTCCAAAATTTCAATTTGTTGAAATTTTTTTGTTTAAAAAGGGTAAATTGTTTTTATTTTACCATTTTATTAGATTTATCAAAAAATAGTATTTCCAAAAATAAAACACAAATTTTTTTTAATAATATAGTTCCTTGGCAAAAAAATGTCGGATAATACCCCTACGACATCGACACTTTCACAAGATTTGATAGCATGTAAAATACAAAATTATGGAATTTTTCGTTCTGATCGATTAACATGTTTCATGAATCAATTGCCTTTTACATTGTATAATATAAAATTTGCATATATTGCTGCTGCATTTTCATTTTTAATAATTATTATATCACTCTTCGGTAGAATAAAATTACATTATCGTTGGTTTATTTTAAATATGGCTTTTATTGATTTATTAAATACATATGATTTTATTTGTGATAAACCAAATCTCTTTGCTCCGGTGTTAGATGCACCGTGAGAAAATATTTGATTTTAACTTGAAAATATTTTAAAGATATTTTAGCATACATAATTGTATGATATATGTATCAAATCCATTTGGAGATTTGTACGTGGTGGATATTATTCCACATCTACCACCAATAAGTATCTTTCTGTATTTATTTTCCACAGTTTTATAAGAAATCTTCAAAAACATGGACGGTTCTTTTATGTGAGTCAACTATCAAAATTTTTTGTCATTATAAATTACTTTTTAGTTATTACTTTTGTAAATGTGTTGTATGCCGCAACAATATATGTTATAACCAGAAGTCGTAGTCGTGTAAATGCAGGAATTTACCAAAAATTTCTAACACACAATGGTTAATTAAATTATCATTTTATTTTTAATAAATATGTTTTACAGAAAATGATAGGGAAACTGAGCTGAAAAAAGCAGCGAATACAAAATTTTTAATAGTTGCTTTATACAGTTCAATTCCGGCAATAATTTTATTGTTATCAATTTTATTTTTTGCTATATTGGTTATGAAAATACTTCGACAACTAAAATTTCAAGTTTGCATTGTTTTTGCTTTTCTAATTTTTACCTTCATAAAATTTTAGGCAAAAGCCAATACTGAAATATTTAAAACAAATGTTCAAATTGTTTTGGTGCTACTTTTTCAAACTTTTATGCTTTGCATTTTGTTACCGCTATGTATCAACTTGATCAACCTGTCTCACCAGAATTTCAAGAATATTATCCATATTTCAATTTTCCACCATGGTTATATAATTTTATTTCTGAAAATAGTGTCCGATGTTTCCGTGAATTTCGAGTTTTGATTGATTCTTTGATTATTCTAATTTTTATCAAAGGTTATCGGGATAATTTATTTTATGCAGCTTTATGGATTCCAAAACTATACAAACAAACTTGGAATATTTGTAAATGCAAATTTTTTAATACAAGTGTTTCACCAACGGCTATAAATATTTTAATCAAACACAATTCAACAGCTGCAGTTCAAACATTTTAACATAGCCAATATTGTAATTATAAAACAAATAAAATCTTCTTTTTTTAAATCAAACTTTTCTTAAAATAGACACGTTTTTTGCAATTTGTTCATATATAATTTTTAAAAAGCAATGTCACCAAAAATTTTTTAGCCACACACTTTGTTTTTAAATAAGATTTATTCAGAAAAATAATCAAATTCAATTTTTTTTATTTTAAATAAAAACAGAGTAATACACACCAAATCTTTTAAAAATAAAGCAATATATTAATATTTTATAAACATAAATACGTAGTATGTTTGCAAAAAAACTGTGTTAAAATGTTATTAACAAACATTCGACCAAATTCCAAAAAACTAAAAAACAAACTGTATTTGATTAAATAAGTTATTTTGACAATTTTATTAAAATAAATTTTTAACCTTTTCGAAAATTGTTTTTTTCATCATTCTAATGGCTCGGTAACAACTGCAAAAAGTAAAGCTAACATATTTCTATAGATTATTTCGTGTCACAACTTCAGTTTTTTCAACCCTTTTTAACATGTCGACACCTTCACAAGATTTGATAGAATGTAAAATACCAAATTACGATATTTTTCGCTCGGATGGATTAACATGTTTTATGTATCAATTACCTTTCAGTTTATATGACATAAAATTTGGATACATTGCAGCTGCATTTTCATTTTTAATAATTATTATATCACTTTTTGGTCGAATAAAATTACATTATCGTTGGTTCATTTTAAATATGGCATTTATTGAT
>CABFKO010025056.1:3932-21298 GCA_901766855.1 Panagrolaimus sp. ES5 | reverse complement strand
CGTTTTTCCGCCTTTCCATTTTGTCATTTGCTTTGGTCGACAATTTATTTTTTTTCTTTGCCAGCAAAAAAAAATAAAAGAAGAAAGAAGGAATGAATGAAATAAAAAAAAAATAGATGAGTAATCATCGGACATTGGGTTGCTGCTTTTCATTTTCTCCTTTCTTCTTTCCTCTTTTATTTTTGACGGACATGAAATGAAAACCTTTTTCGCGTTTTTTTCTATGTTCATTTTTGTGAAAGAGAGAAATCTTTTGTTTTTGTACACTTTTTTTGTCTTTTGTTTTTGTTTTGTTTATGGCACATTGTGTTTTTTGTGAGTGATTTTTTTGGAGACTTTAAAGAAAATCATTTCTGACACATACTTTTCAGAACTGTTAGAAATGATTTTCTTTAAAGGCTGAAAAGTATGTGGCGTTTGAGGTTCAGCTTTTTTTGGGATTACTCAATCTTTTTTATTTTAACAAAATTTGAATATACCTCGGCTCATTATCGGTTAAATTATAGTAAATTAAAAACCTTTGTAATCAATTTTTTTAAAACTGAATTCTTTTTTTGAGCTCAAAAGTTGATGATCAATATTTGACCTTTTTTCTTATTATCACCTTTTCCTGATAGCTATGTACTTTTCAGGCATCTCTTTGAAGTGACTTAAAATAATTATTTATCCAATTAGTGATTCTTTTTTAATATTTTTTGACCTTAAATTGTAAAAAAATTTAATTTATCAAATTCTTATAAAATTGGGTGTTTTTTACTGCAGTCATGCTTTTTTTCTGGCATTTTTTAAATGTATTTTTAAATAAATAAATCAAATGTTTAGTCAGCAAACATCGATGACTAAACTTTTTGATGTATACGCTTTTGTTACAGTAATCATTTTTACCAAAACATGAAGCAATAAAAAGAAGATTTTATAAAAATTTATTAAACTTTTCTTAAAAAAAGTTGTCACTGTTGCCAAAAAATTAAAATTGAATTTGCATAATTTCTTAATTATAGATTTTACGATAAAAACTATAACTATTTTTTTCGGATGAAAGAAATCCAAATTTTTTGGTTTAAACTTTTATCCGATTAGTTATTTATAAAAGGATTAAGCACAAAAATATGCTAAACCATTTTATGTGTAAAAATTATATTTTGTGATCTTCTTTTTTTTTCAAAATCTCTACATTTAACCTTTTTTTTTGTGATGTTTAACATTTGTGTCATCATCATCATCGAAGAACAACCACCACCACTTTGATTTCATTCTTTTCATTCATCCTTGTTGCTGCTGCTTTTTTTTATATATTTTATTTCATTTCGTTACGTTTCTCATCGATGATTCATTTATTTCTTTTTTTTTATTCAGATTGATAGACATTTTTTTTATATCTTTGATTTGTAATACTATGATTGATTTCAAATTTCTTTGATTTCGAAGATGTTTGTTTTGATTAAAGCAGGTTAAAATACATATCGAACAAAGATTTGTTGTTTGAAAATATAACAGAGTTATTCATAGCTTTTTTCTGCAGATGCCAAAAAGGGGAAGGTTATAAGTTTAGTATAAAAATTGAGATAAAATAGGGTTATTTTTTTGTCTTTTTTTGGGTTTCAAAAATTCCAACGCTTTTTTTTATAATTTACCACGTTTTTTTTGTGGTGTTATTTTTTGACTTTAACCAAAAAAAATTTTTTTTCAGAGAAGTAATAACAAAAATACATTTTTCATTATTAATAGTTACAAGATAAAAATTGCCTTTATTGTACTTTTTTTTTCACATAAATAACCTGTTATTTTCCCCAAAGTAAAATTTTATTATCGCGCAACAATGCATTCCTTTAACCCTTAAAAGTTAATTAACTGAATACTTAATTATCCAAAATTTATAAGATAAGATTATTTTTACAGCTTTAAAAATAATTCTAAATCCCTTCAAAAATTATACGGCTCAAAATAACTTTATTTTGCTGATAAAACTATTAATTACAACTGCATCCAATTTTTTTCAAGCCATAAAAATCTTTTGCCTATTTTAGTCATCTTTCTTGTATATTTACGTCTACTGCCAAATTTATTTGTTTTTATTTACAGCTACTGCTCTTCTTTTACTTCTTTTTTCTTATTTTACAACTTTCCCTCTTTCATCCATATTTTTGCTGCCCGGTTTAAACGTTTTTTCTATTTTAAACCGAAGAATTTATATTATTTTTTGTTGTTATAAAATAATTTAGGTGTCTCATGATTAAACCGAAACATTTTTTATGCATACATTTTTGTTGTATGTTTTTTAATTCTTTCCATTTTTTTATTTATTGTTTTTGCATTTTTTCCAATCTTTTTTTTCAAAAATCGACCGACACTTTTTTTTCTCGATCGAATATCGAAAAAGTTTCCTGAAATACAAATTTTTCCAGTTTTTTGTCTTCTTTGATTGCCTCCCACCAAAAAAGTATATATTTTTTTGCTGCTATTACTTACTTGATTTTTTTAAAAACACTTTTAAAGAGTGTCAATTTTTTTATTGATTTTTTTTTCTCAAAAACTTTTTTCGTTTTTACTTTTTTTACAAATTTATTTCTTCCTTTCGATTTCCGCTTTTTTCTCTTTAAAAAGTTTCTATAGTTTTATTTATTTTCCGCTTTCTTTATTATTTACATTATATAAATTGGATACACAAAAGCCGTTCAAGAACCATTTTTAAAAAGAAAGAAAAAATTAAAAAGTCACTTTCATCTTTATTATTTTTAGAGGTATGAACCACCCCCCAATCCGCGCAATATCAAAATATGGCGGTCTTCAAACAAAGAAGAGAAAAAAAGGTGGAACTTTGATAAGAAAACCGGTAAGCTTTTTTGGGATTTTTTTTAGGATTTAGGATAATAGAGATTAATGGGGTAATTTCAAATTTTGAACTTTGACCGAACTAAATCAAACAATCAATAATTTTTTGATAATATCATTTAAGCTTATGTATAAATTTTCATTTTTTGTTTACCCATGTTCATCCCCCCATTTTACATTTTATTTTTCTGTAAAAAAGAGGTGATGGCAAAAAGCCAAAGATTATACCAAAAGGGTTGATTCATTCCTTTGACGGGCGGAAGTTTGACAGTTTTCATTTCCTTCTTTGATTGATTTTTTTTTTCTCGCTTTTTCTATGTACACATTTTGTCCGTTCTTTTTTTTGAGTTGTAGTCATCGATTTAAAAAATGTCAAACATAAAATCTGAAAAATCATGATTTTTGATGACACGTAGAAGCATATAATGATATAAAAAGCAAAAATAACAAGTTTAAAAATGGTACTTAAAAATTATTCATGGTCTTAAAATGAGTTGAATCATTTATATTTGTAACTTTTAAAAAGTGGTAACCTTTTTGTATTTTTCCGCTCATAGAAACTGCTCTTTTTAAACCCGTTCCATTTTTCTTTTTTGTTTTTCTATACCTTTAAAAAAGGTTTTTTAAAGTAAAACAGCATAAAAAAGGATACTTACTCATAAGTTTAAAAATTTCTTTATGTTTCCTTTGTTTCTATAAATTCCAAAAATAAAAAAATGTGGGGGTAAATTTTTTCAAAGTGCTTCTTCTGCTTCTCTTTTTTTATTGACAATTAACAATGTCTTGCTTGCAGCTGAGAGATGACTCATCAAAAACATTTCAAATTTTGCTTGGGGGGTTTTTTCGACGCAATAAAAAACATTTGTTTAAAAAAATTTTTGCAGAAAATGTGATTGTAAAAAAGAGCAAAAAACATAAATGCAAAAAAACGTTAACAAAAATTCAAGACTTGGTGAAAAACTTTTTATGGGATTTCATAAATCCAAAATGATTAAAAAAATTAACCATTGAATGAATAAACAAAATATTATAAAAAATCTTTATTTAAGAATTATTTTTTAAGACATTATTTTTTTGACATTTCTAAGTTTACTTAAGTTTTAATATTTGTGCATTTTTTTACCACAAATTAATTAACTTTAAATTACAGAAATACATATTTGAAGCAGAACAATGGGTTGCATTATGTGTACATAAACAACAAATTCCATTACTTGAATGGTATTCTACAGCAAATGAAATATTAGAGCATCAACCAATTAAAGTATTAGATTTATTAGAATGTTTATATGTTGAAATTACAGTAGGAGATGATCGATGTTTTAATATTGGTTTTGTGGATGAAAAGCGTCCCGCCATTGAATTTGCTGCTCGAACTACGTTAGTTTTTTCTTTTATGCATTTTAATCAAATTTTTTATTTAAAAACGTTTTTTTGTTTAAAGTAAAAAAAGAAATTTGATTAAAAAAGTTTCATTTTAAATTGTCTAAAATTGATTTAATTTACGTGAAAATAAGTTAGCGATGTAGTCAAATTTTTTTGAAAATCTTAAAAAAAAAGTTCAAAAAAGAAAAATAGATAAAAGTATTTGGCTTTTTTTTGCGATTTAACGTATATTTATAAGTTAAATCGCAAACCTTAAATTTTAATTTTCGTGTTTTTTTGCAATTTTTATTATTTAATTTTTATGCACCGAAAAATGGTTATCAAAAAAACTCCAATATTAGTCCAAACTAAAATTTTTTTTATTTTTTGCTTCAATGGCACGAAAACACACATAAAAATTGCACTTTTATCCCAAAAAACAAATTCAGTTTTTAGCTTGTGACGCATAATAAAAAAACATGGTCCATGTTGCATGGAGAAAACTTTTAAAAACAACTTTATTTTTGGTTTCATACATTTTTATTTTTAGATGTGCCAAAAATAAAAAACTATTTTCGATAATGCGTTTATAAAATTAAAAACCTTTTTCAAAACATCGTTTTTTTAAAAAAACAACTCTAAAAATACTATTATATATATGCTAATAAAAATTTTTATTTTTCAACAACAATAATTTTTTGTGCTTCTTTGAGTCTTTTATTTTTGATAAATTTAGATTAGTGTAACTTTTACAAATTGAACTCCTTTTAAAAATTTATTAAACTTTTAAAACCTAACTTTTTTTTCAGTGAAGAAGCTCGAGATTGGGTAAAAGAAATAAAGACATGTTTACGGGATCTTCATTGCCTTCAAGATTCAGCGAATGAATATCAAGCAATGCCAATTCAAAGGAGACCCGAAGATGAAACATATGAAGTAATAACACCTGGATTAATTCGAGCTGAACCATCTCCACCTCAGCCATCACCAATTCGAAATCGTATGTTTAATTAATGAACTTTGAATTTTAAAAATTTGTCAATTTAGGAGCATTTTATAACTTAAATGCTGAAATTCCACTTCCAACTTCTCCAGCTCCATCCCTTCCCCCCAGAGTTGGAAGTGGTGGACAATCACAAAATCATGCCACTTCAAGTCCAATGAGAATTCCATCACCAAATGATTTAAAATTATCTGATTGTGGTCAACTATCCCCACCTCCAAGCCCAACAGATTCACCACCGCTAAGTCCAAGATTAGCAGCAGGAGAAATAGCAAAATCACCACCCCGAAGATCAACAAAAAATTCAATTTGTAGTATTCCAGATGAAGATCAACAACTTCCACCTCGACTACCACCAAGAAGGGGGGCTGTTGAATTATCAACATCTGTGCCATTGTCGCCAACTGTATCAATAGAAGTAAGTTTTATTTAAATTTTGGAGTGCCAAACTTAAACCAAAGATATTTTATCAAAGTTTTGATTAATTTGAATTAAATTTTTCATTCAAAATAATTACAAACTTCCTAATTTTAAAATAAATTAATTTTTTCCGTTTGGATTAATCTTGATTTTGCAAACATTTTCTGTGATAAACTATTTTATCAAATCTTATTTATCAAAAATTTCAATTTTTTAAACCCACCAAAAATGCTTTTCATCAAGAAAAACAATCTCGTCATTTTAATTTACGGTCAAAAAAACAACAATTTTTTTAATTTTAATTTACTACTCTTTAAACTTTATTACCCACACATTTCCCTCCTCTCCCTTTTTCACTATCTTCCGTTTTTCAGTTTCTACTCTCCCACATTTCTATTTTTAAATAGAATAACAAAATTTTAATTATCTTTTAAATTTTTGGGGCTTCCACATTTCTGCTTTTTTTTTAAGATTTTTTTGTTTTCTATTTTTAACCAACTTAAATTTCTATTTTTTTAAGTTAAAAACAAATGAAAATAGCAGTATTAATGGCAGTAGTGGCAAAAATAGTGGCAGCGGTGGTAGTGGTAGTGGCGGTGGTGTAACAACAAGATATGACTACCCCCTCAGTCCTCCACCATCTGCATCATCTGGTCGAACATCAATGAATGAAAATAATTCTTATTCACATTGTTATTCTCCAACTTCACCTCCAGCAATAACAAAATTTCGATCTCCAATTTTATCATTTGGTAAAACATCTTCAGCTTCAGCTTCACCTTCAACACCAGGAAAAAGAATATCAGCAACTTCAACATCAATGATTCCATCAATAAATGAAACACAATATGATCTTTTGCCGCAAGCTCCAACACTTCCACCACCAAATATATCTCCATCAATTTACGAGATTCCAATTTCTGGCAATGGAAAAGGAAGCAGCAATAATAATATTTATAATGAACCCCAACCAATTTATACAAAATTCACTTTTCCACCTGATTCTTCAATTGCTTCCACTTCGTAAGTTTTTGGTTTTGCACCAAACTGTCTACAGTAAACCTTCTAAATTGCCTAAATATGGTTTTCCATTCGGGACTGAACTTGTCTCACATGGATTTTTACCGTATTACAACCTTAAAACATTTTCAGAGATGAATCAGATTATCGTCGATTATCAAATGAAATTTCACAGTTACGAATGTCATTAATTTCTTCATCCACCGAAGATTCAAATGATTCAACAAAATCTCAACCAGCAGATTCTCCAGCAATTCCACCTCGACCACCAAAATTAAATTCTTCAACAACAAATTCCCTTCAATATGCTGGTTCATTTCGAGAGAAAAAAGCTGTAACAAAAGAAATTTCGTTATTACTTTCAATCTGCCTTGAATCTTTATTACTTGCTGAAGTGGCTGGATCTATATGGTAAGGATGGGTTACGGTAGTTTTGAGATTAATGAGATTTAATATATCCGATATCTATCTGTTTTTATCAGACATATATTCTGAACCGATAGAATTACTAAATTTTGCTGGATTTATAAAATCTGTTAAATATGCAAATTTTCAGGATCGCTGGTTGGAGCGA
The DNA here is from genome assembly GCA_901766855.1 of Panagrolaimus sp. ES5. Lineage (NCBI taxonomy): Eukaryota > Metazoa > Nematoda > Chromadorea > Rhabditida > Panagrolaimidae > Panagrolaimus > Panagrolaimus sp. ES5. The sequence goes on along the minus strand of CABFKO010025056.1, from coordinate 14,084 downwards.
ATCTCAAAATTCATTGTTATGCCATAAAATTCATATTGGAGATCAACTTGTTGAAGTTAATGGAATTCCAGCAAAACGAATGTCACAATTTCCAACAATTTTTTATAATCATTCATTACCTGGACAACCGGTAATACATTTTTTTTAAAGGTTTACTGTAATAATAAAAAAATATATATTTTAGATTCCTTTAAAAATTCGTACTCTACCTCATGGAACAACATATCTTATTACAAAACCTTCAAATGTCTATACTCCAAGGACATTTGGAATTGTTTTGCATAAAAAGAAAAATAGAGTAAGTTTTTTTTATTTTATGGACTTAAAATTTAGTGCAAGATTTCAAAAATTTGCAAAAAATTAAAATTGCGGATTCTCTAAAACTCGGGCCGATTCAAAAATTTTAAAATAAATTTAACAAATTTTTGGTTTTACCCTACTGTACATGGGAAATATGTAAAGCAGGATAAAATCAAAAATTGACATTTTTTATAAAATATCAGGTGCGTTTTAGTGATTATCGGATTTCAAAACCCAAAACTTAAATTGATGTTTTCGATTTTAGCTGATTTTTTTAATTTAAAAACAATCAAATTTTTTTTAGATTGATGAAATTATTCCAAAAACCCCCGCCGCAAAGGCTGGACTTCTTCCAAAGCAACAACCATTTTTATGGGGCCGTGAATATGTTTCACCTGTGATTACAGAAGTCAATGGAATCCCCTTAAATCCATTTGCAACAAATGAACAATTTTATAAACGTATTGAAAGATTAGAAAATGGCTCCGAAATTCAAGTCAATGTTCTACCGTATGATTTTTGTAAACTTGTTAAACAACAACTTAAAAATATTAAAAATTTAAAACATTTTCTTCAAAGTTAATTGATATTTGATCAAAAATGATGGCAAATTTTGCTGGTTTATTATGGGTTATTAAAAAAATTTATATGTAAACGAATATTAAATTTTCATTATTAAACGGCTAGCTTTAGTAATTTTTTTTATTATCTAATTAATTATCTTCATTGTTTATTTTTTATTCCGAAATTATTGATGCAAAAAGTTTTTATGTTTAATTTGTTATTGTAGAATAAAAATGAAATACATATTTACAGTGTTCATACAGTATGACTTAAAAACGCAATAATTAATAATATCAAAAATCTGCAAATATCAAATCCGCCAATAAAACTACAGTAACCTTTGTGTGTTTACTTTTATTTAAAAAAAGCAATGCAATAATAATTAATAGCAAAAAAAGAAACAAAACAAAAATCATGAAATGATATGATATTAAATATATATACAATTATTTTGTTGTTGATAAAGAATTGAATGAAGTAGATGTGCCACCCTTTCGAATTATCCTGCTAACATTTTTTGCTGCTGTTTTTGGAGTATTTTTACGAACTTCTGCTTCAATTTGTGCAAGAATATCTTCGTCTGCTGATTCATTTAACGTTGAAGTCATTGTAGCACTATTTCGACCAAAAAAAGAAGACATTTCACTCTGTACTAAAAAACATAAAATAAATCTCAATATAAAATTATCAAAAAAGGTCATACCTGGTTTCAAATATGGATGTTCAAGTAACTGGGTTACTGTAGGTCTTTTTTGATAATCTCTTTGTAAGCATTGCTGCATACAATTTAAAAGTTGTTCATCTTCAATAGGTTTGTATTCAATATCTTTTGATAAAACGGCATTCATTTTTGCAACTTGTGATGTAATATGGCCAAATGGTGGAGTACCATAAACCATTAAATATAAAATACAACCAAGTGACCAAACATCTGAAGCTAATGGAACCTAAAACATATGAATAGAGAATGGAGTGAGACTGATTCAAAACACAAAAACTTACATGAACTTTATTATCTTCACATCGATGTTGAATAGATTCAGGACTCATATAATTAAGGGTTCCAGCTTGACAATCTTTAACAATTGAAGTTAAATCTGTTGGAATTGCAGAAGCGATACCAAAATCAATCAGTTTTAATTTACTTTTAACAAAAATAAAATTTGCAGGTTTAAGATCAGAATGAACAATATCTAAAACAACGTTCTTTTTTGGATGAAAATAAGATATGAAATTTACTTACTTTTGCTATGAACAACTTTAACACAATTTAACATTGATTCCCAATAATACCGTATCATATGTGGTGAACGATCAGATGAACGTAAAAATGTTTGAAAATCATTTTCACCTTTTTCCATTACAACCAAAAGTTCTCTACCATTTTCGTCGTCCTTTAATTCACTGAAATTTTAAAATTAATATTATTCTTACAAAAATAATAAAAAGCAACTTACTAATCTTCTAGTTGAATAATGCCCACTTCGCCTTGTAAATTTTGAAGCAACTCCACTTCTGCCATATATCCATCGATAATTTTTTGATCAACATTCTCCAAATCAACAACTTTTATTGCAAATACTTTATTATTATATTTTGCTTCATACACCTAAAAAATAATAATAAATAATAATTTCAAAGTTGCAAAACATACTCGACTAGAGCCGCCTCGACCAAGTTCACATCCAATTGTATATACTTTTCCATGCACAGAATATTGTTTTTGTCCAGGATGATAAAGATTTGATTGTTGTTGTTGCTGCTGTACTGGAAGAGATTGTTGAAGTACTGGAGGAGATTGTTTTGGTCTTTTCACAATTGCAGGAAGCTCTTTTGGTTCATTTTGTATTGGCGAAGGTTTTTTTCGATGTTCTTGAGGCTTTGTTTCAGAAGGTGGTGGTAGTTTTATTGGTGAACATTTTGGTGGTGGTTGTTGTATTGAGCGTTGAGGTTCTTGTTTTACTGGAGACAATTTTTGTGGTTGCTCTTTCACAGGAGAAGGTTGTGGCGGTATTTGAGAAACTTGTTTTTGTTGTTGTCGCGCTTTCTGCAGCTCACGCTTTCTTTTTAGATTCTCAAGAATATCCATGCCTAAAAATATTTCAATATTTAACACAACTTAGAAAAACGAATGAATCAGAACAACATTAACTCATGAAAAAATATAACAAAATTTCACGCAGATATTGTGGTAAAAATTCGACTGAAAAAATATATAGAAAAACGCAAATCGATCAACAACAAAAAAGCTACAGTTTAAAAATTCCCGGAATATAACAAAAATTTATTAATTTAATTAAATTAACACAACTATGAACGAAAATAACGATAAAGGCAACAAAGATAAAAGAAATCAATCACACAAAAAAAAGAAAATCAAGCTTCCGCGCGCAAAAAAATGAAAATAATTTTTTAAAAATGCTACAAACTTTTTCTTGGCAAAAAGTAACTCAATGAAAAAACAAATGTGAAGGGTGAGAAAAAGCTTGAAACAATTCACGCTTTTTGTTTCAACTTCTTGCTTACTTTAATATTCACTTCTTTACAAATGTTAAAAAAATGTCTAAAAATTTTTATTCATTAATAAACTTTATTATTATTGTTATCGGATTTTTAATACTGAACTATAGAATAAGTAATGTAAAAGACAATGAAAGCTGGATGAAAGTTTTGAGGAAGGTTGAAGGTGGTGGACCTTTAAATTATGCTGGAAAAATTGTTATTTATAATCGAGTAAGTTTGTTTGTGATGGTGGATAATCGGGATATATGATAAAAAGTTGCGATCACTGATTAGTTAATTGTGATTTAATTTGCATCATTGTAGATTACTGAAGATGGACTTAAAAAGTTTTGTATATTTTTAAAGTGAAACTCCAAAAATTCCTTGTCTTCCCTTTTCTGGACATTTAAATTTAGTTAATAGTTGTAGAATAACACTGTAACAAAACCTTTTTTTACAGTATCTTTCAAAACTTAAATACATTTGTAAGCAATTTTTTATGCATCAAATACAGTACCAAATATATTTTTACCACCACCAAATCCCATCTTCTTTTTTTATAGATTCCAAAAACTGGTTCAACAACTTTAACAAATGCAATTGGATATGATTTATGTAAAATTAATGAATTTAATGCAATACATTTAAATTTAACAAAAAATAAATTTTCTATGAATTTAATTGATCAAAGTGAATTTATAACAAATATTACAACATGGAAAGAAAAATTACCAGCATTTTATCATGGACATGTTGCGTTTATTGATTTTACAAGGTTTGATTTCACGGGATTAAATCTTGGGATATATGGATTTAAGATTCTACAGTTTTTTAAAACTCAAACAAAAAAACTACAGTATACCATTATCCAAAATCATGACTTTTTTGACAGAGAACTTTTATAAATTTTATGGATTACCGTAACCCACGTATCTCATATTCCCTTCAATTTTCAGATTTGGCTTACCAAATCCAATTTACATTAATCTTATCCGTGAACCCCTTGAACGTTTGCTATCACATTTTTATTTTCTTCGATATGGTGATAATTATCGGGTTGGATTAAAGCGAAGCAAAGCTGGGCACAATGAAACATTTGATGAATGCATTGAAATGGGTGGAAAAGATTGTGAAATGAAACAAATGTGGATTCAAATACCGTATTTTTGTGGAACAGCTGCGTTTTGCTCGTAGGTTTTTCTTAAATATGAGGATTTTGTATATCTGAAATTGGATTTACGGGATCCCATACACAAAAATATATTCTCTTGAAACCATTAGATCCAAAAATAATTTTTATTTTTAGTGAACCTGGAAATGAAATGGCGATGAAGCAAGCAAAATGGAATTTAGTCAATCGATATTTGGTTGTCGGATTAAATGAAAGAATGGAAGATTTGATTGCTGTTTTAGAAAAATTATTGCCAAGTTTTTTTAAAGGTGCATTTGGTCATTTTAAATCTTTAAGTGGTGAGTTTGCGATTTATCTTTCTGTTGGATTACTGTAATCGGGACAAGAAAATTTTTTTTAAAATACTGTAATCCATTAAAATTTTTGTCATCATAGTTAAACCTTTCGTTTATCGTAATCCAGTATCACAATTTAATCACTTCCAAATAAAATCAAACTAATTATAATTTGCAGATGATCGAGCCCATTTACGTTACACAAATAAAAAGATTCCACCAAATGAAGCAACACTTTCAAAGATTCATTCAGATTTAATTTATAAAATGGAAAAAGAATTTTATGATTTTGCAAAAGCTGAATTTGAAAATATATGGCAGAAAATTCATAATGAAAAAACTGGTGAAATGCTGGAAAAACAATTTCATTATGAAAAAATTAAACCATAATTTTTTATTCTTTTCAAAGGATTCGATCTCATACTTACTTGAAAAAGCGATTTTTTGATCAAACATTAACGTCAAGTATTGTTCATATTGCTCACCTCAAAAAACGAAAGTGCCTCAGGAGAGAGGGATAAGCTATAAACAAGTGTTTTTACTTTATTACTATTTTTTTTTGAAATCACGTAAATTTACTTTTCTTTTGTTTTGAAGGAGTTCAGTTTTATTATCACGGGTTAATTAAAATATCGTTGTTGTTCTGGTTTGACACGGGCCCGAAATTTGTTGTTATGTTTTTTTTTGCTCTTAAAAAATAAACGTTTTTTCATTGACTTTTTTTGTCGTAAAAATTTCACCCTAACAATTTTTCTTCGATGAAATTCACTTTTTTGGCGTCTAAAATTTTTAAGGAAAAAGAATGAGGAAGCAATGACATAAAAAAAGAAGTAGTAGCCGATCCGATGGATACATTTGTGTTTTGACATTTTTCTTTGCTACCTTTTTTAAAAAAATGTGATGCTTACTTTTTGCTCCACTCAAAAAATCTCTAACAGTGACAATGATTCTCAAAAAAAGTAAATGAATGACACAAGAAAAGAAAAAGAGATTGGTCACTATCCTGACAAGCTTAAATAATCTATTTCGGAAAAAGGAAGTATAACAATCGGATTTTAAGAAAAATCAAAGCAAAAAAAACAGCGTTGCGCAATGACAAAACTTTTTTTGGCTCTTAAAAAGTTAAAAAATAAAATAAATGTAAGGTAAACAATTGAGAAATAAATGACCACGTCGTGTCACTTCATATTTTCACTTTTCAACTTTTTACAAAAAAAGTGAACTTTTTTTTTGTACTTCAACTGACCGCCTCTTTAGTTTTAGTTTTAGTTCTTTTTTTTGCTTTGACTATTTTTTTGATGAGGAAAATCAGCACAAAAATGGAAGGATTGTCGTTTATTACTTACTTATTTGAGTAGTAATAAAGCAACAACAGCTTAATCTTTTTTCTTCTTTTTTAAGGCTTAATAGTTTTGAAAAGACAATGAGATTGAAAAAGTACGAGATAATTTTGAGGGGTATACTTCTAAAAATGTGTAATGGCTTTTAGTTATGTAATTTTTGTTGTCTTGACAAATGTTGAGCAAGACTTTTTTGGGATTTTTTAAACTTTTGGTAGCTTGCTTCTTTATTATTTATCAAATACATCAGTTAATTATGACTATAAATTAATATTTTAAAATCTTACAATCAACTTGCTTTTCTGTTTCAATTCTTTACAGTACTCTTTTTTCTAATCTTTTTGCTTTAAAAAATCCTAAATATTTTTTTAAATTTTCTGTTAATATATTTATTGCAAACATCGATAATCGAGATCTGTTTTTTTAAATTTTGTGTTAAAATTTTTACAATAAAAAAGTTCGGTACAACAAATCCCATATCATGTCTTTTTATCGTGATCATTATTATTAAGAGATACGATATGGGATTTGACATATCGGATTTTATAAAAACAAAAATTGAAACATAAAAACTTTGTATTTTAATTATTTTTGTCTTAATCCAATTACCGTAATCTTTTCAGCCAAAAATCCACCAAAAAATGGCTTCTGCAAGCAGTTTAAGCTTGCAAGTTGCCTTGCTTTCATGCTTCATTTGTATCACTTTATCGTATGTTATGCAGCAACAACAAGTCCCCCAATATCGTCCGATTCCACAACAACAAATTCCACAATTTCGACCAATGCCCCTTCAACCCCCACAACCTTCATATTATCCAATTCGAACAAATTGTCCAACAAATAGATGTAATCCACAAAATCGTTATCGTTGGAATGTTCGCCCACAGCCAATGGTTCAAAATAATTGTTTGAAATGCAAAAGTAAGAATACGCTTTTTTTGCATTTGATATAATATCTAACTTAAAAACACAAAATTTTAAAGTTTTTAAAAGCAATATTTTTGGGCCAAATTTCTTAGAATGCATAATACAATTTTTCGGATTTGATAAATCCAACTAGAAAATCCCGTAATTAAGAAAAGTAATTTTATTTGCATCACCGGAAATCCCCGACGATGCTGATCCAAAAATTTATGATTTTATGACACAATCGAAATCGGTCATAGAACGCCTAGTACCTTGTGAATACTGGGTAAAAAACCGATTAACAAAGACTTTTTTTGAGCCTTTATAGACAGAGAAAGGGAAAGCAAAGGATGCGGTGAACAATTTTTCATTTTTTGCAGTTCGCAGTTTTTTTACCTTGAATCTTTTTTTCTCTGGACTCTCTTTTCTTTCTTCCAATAGAATTTTTTGATTGCCTTTATTCTTTTGTAGCAGCAGCAACAAGTTGGCCATTGCTTTTTTTTAAAACTGACTTGTTTGATTTTTAACACAGAGAAATGATTTTTTTCTTCTTTTTCGTTTATAAAAAACCAATACTATTTTTCTAAAAAAGCAACCCAACCATTTTTTTGTTCACTCTTTGAAAATCATTTTTGTCAGTTTTGAGATATTTTTGTTGGTTTAATTACCCAAAATTTGAGGTAATAATTAATTATGCTCAAAATTTTGTTTTGTGGCGAAAAAAAATTCAAATAAATTTTGGAACACTTTCATTTTTTAAAATGAGAGCAAATAAATATATTTTAAAAAGCAAAAATTGAAAAAAATGTCATTTTATAAAGTAGGACTTTATTTAAAAAAAAATAAACAAATTAATATTTAAATTTAATTTTTATGATTCAAATTCAAACTAAAATGGCCAAAAGCTAACTTACAAAAAATTTAAAACTTTTACTTTTGACACAACATCATTTTTAGATGGGCCACCAAATATCCGAGTTATTGGTCCTGGAGCTCCAAATGTTCGAGTTATAACTCTTCGACCAGGAAATGGTGTAAATGTTATTATTGGTGGTACAACTGAACTCCCTCCAGCCTCTTCAACAACTTATGGCCCAAGTACAAATGGCTCCCCACAACCCCTTCCAATTGCATCATCCACATATGGTCCATCAACAGGAGCTTCAACAACCCCTCCAACAATTACACCCATTTCACTTGTCACCCCTGTTACTCCAGAACCCCTTCCAGATACAACAAAATCAAATATTACCTCTGAACTTCCAACCCCTCCACCATTTACCGATGATGCCGCTTCAATCGCTTCATCACCAATCTATCTTCGACCAACTCGTAAACCTGACAGTTAGTTTTTAACCCCTTTTTTTAAAAACACACTTTTTTTTGCTTTTTTTTTCTATCGCTTTGCTTTTTGCTGTTACTGTCACTTATTTATTTTATTTATTTATACCTTTTTTTTCCGTTTCATGCTATCATAAATTTGTTTTATCACTTTTTTGGATTGCTTTGGGTTTTCACAAAATTTGGTTTCATTAGGTGAAGGTTTTTTTACATCAACAATATCTTCCGCTATCAAAAAACGGGAGTTTCATCACTACTTTTTACTCGTAAAAACTCTAATTTTTTGAGTGGAAAAATAAGTTTTAAAACAAAAATTAGAAAGTTTGCTGTAAAAATTTGATTAAAGCAACATTTGGGTACAATTATAATTTCTCACATTCCGAATAAAGATTACAAAAAAACAAAATTTGCAAAACTTTTCTTTTCATTTCAAACCCTCTTTTTTATATTTAACAATTGTTCTCAAAAAATCTAAAATTATATTTTTAAATAATTTCAAAATTTCCAGACCGTTTCAATCCGTGCCCACATGGCAAACCCCTCCTTAATTCTTTTGATACACCAGTTTCATGCAATTATGTTGTTCAACCAAATGGTGGATGTCCAGAAGGTATTGTACATTCTTTACCCCAACATTTTTAATCATAATTTTTCAAAATGTTACAGATTATTGGTGTCACACCGGTTCAACATTTGCAACAACAGCATGTTGTCCAACAAATAATTGGGGTACTATATTTATACTACATTTTTCTTTACCATAAAATTTTTAATTGTAGGAAATCGATGCCTTCTTGCTCGTAGCAGTGGAGATGGTGATGCCCTTGTACCACGATGGTATTTTGATGTTTCAACAAAACAATGCAAAAGATTTTTGTATAAAGGTCTTCGAGGAAATTCAAATAATTTTATTACTCATACACAATGTGCTGAAGAATGTGAAAAAGAGAAGGCTGTCATAGATACAGAAAATCCATGTCGACATGGGCTACCTTCTAGAGATCCAGATGCTAAACGATTAATTTGTGGTCCAGTTGATCCATCACAATGCCCAAAAGGTAGTGTAATTTAAAAAATCCTGTTTTAATTTGTTAATTTTGAAGATCACTATTGCCACATTGGTGAAAATGCTACAACAACTGCATGTTGTCAAGGAAGTGGAAGTAAGTGTATTAAATATTTTTAAAATTTAAATGTAAAAAATTGTAAATGTAAACGTTTTTATTAATGTTTAACAATTTGTTTGAGAAGGCAACACAGTTATTTTTCTTCTTTTTTTCAACAATTCTATAATAATTTTTTTATATTAAGCAATTAAAAGGGGATTCGAGATTTTCGCAAAACATAATCTTGCAATTAGGCAAAAATGGATTTTTTTTAATTCCCTATTTTATGAGTTGCATTTAATTTTAGAAAAAAAATTTTAAAAAAACAATACTTTTTTTTCTGATTTCAAGATTTGGTTATACGGAAACAATTGTTTTTCGGTGCGACTTCTCTCTTTCTTTTTAAATTTTATAAAATATTCAAAAAAAAAATGAAGAAAAAAAGTCCAAAAAGTCCAGTATTTTTTTAAAAAAAGCAGCTGGCAAAATTGATCAAATGTGAGAAAAAATGACATTTGTTTTATTTTACACAAACATATTGCGATTTTTTTTTGATAAAAGCTCACAGCGGAATCGCTATAGGAGAATTTGAAAATAGAAACATAAAAATGCGTTTTTTCGGTTCC
>CABFKO010025013.1:0-21529 GCA_901766855.1 Panagrolaimus sp. ES5 | reverse complement strand
AATATATATAATATAAACCATTTTTCAAAATGTGTCCCTAAAAATGATGCAAAAATGGAAATAAAATTCTTTTTTTTCTGTTGAAGAAGAAGAAAAATATTGAATTTTATTTCTTTAAAAGCTTTCGTTCGTGAGTTTATATGTTTGACATCAGAAAATAGCCCTCTTTAAATTTCTCATTTTTTTGGGATAAAACAAAAATTAAGGATACTGTTGCTTTTTGGTTTTGGGCCATGAGAAAAAAATGCATATGTTGATTACTCAGATTTCAAATAGCTCGGATAAGATAAGATAAATGATATTCGACCAAGGAGCATATTTGCGGTAAACAAAATAATCAGCTGTTTTGCTTTAAAACGTAACTTTTTAAAATAACAACGAAAAAAGTGATGGATTTGATAAATCATGTTTGCCTTCAAATTAATCAAAGCTAAAAGGGTTTTCAAGGTCATCTCTTTTTTTCTCTTTCAAATCCTCAATTTTTATATAATTTATTGATTTTCAAAAACTAAAACTACTAACTTTTTGACAAAATAATTGAATGTTTGACAAATATTTCAAATTATTTTCAAAAAAAAACCCCCTAACAATAAGGGATATAATTATATTAGAAAAAAAATAAAGAGTTAACAGCGTGAAGGTTAGTTTTTGAATATAAGGGGGGAAAGAACTAGAAATATGAATATATTTGTTTGCAAAAAAAATGGAAAAAAATGAATGTACAAAGTTGTACTCTTCTTTTTTCCTTTTTTTTCTCCATCTTTTTTCCACAACCATCATCATCATTTTGAACAAAAACATGTGAGAAAAGCCTGAATTTAATGCAAAAAAACTGCTTTTTTGGGCAACAATGATAGATAGTAAACATCTTTGAGCCTTTTTTGACAAATTTTGATTACTTTCGTAATTTCTTGCAACGAAATAATCTTTTATTTTTTTTATTATAAACAACACAAAATGCTTGAAGTCAATGAATGATGTAAAAAAGGAGTGAAGCATCAAATATGTTTTTGAAAAAAAAACAATCAAAAAATCGAAGCAAATATAAACGGACTCTATTTTTTTCATCATTGCCCATTTTCGTATTTTCTAAAAAAAGCTTTTTCCTTCTTCCCCCCAATGGCGTCGTCCTCATCTTTTTCATCTTTTTTTTGCATCATTTTTTGCAAGCCCTTTTTTTAAATAAAAGCGCAGAAATCAATTTTTAGTTCCGTATAAAGAAAAAAAAGAAGGAGGAAGGAGGAAAAACTACAGCCACAGCACAGCCTTCACAGAAGCATTATTATTTGAATGAAGACTATAAAGGAGAAAAAGGAAAAAGGAGGGAGTTACAGAAAAGCAGCAAAGCTTTTTGAAGCCGCAAGAAGAAAAGCAGATGGAAAAGAAAAAAAGGACATTTGGCTTTTGTTTGTTGGGCATTTTTTCTCGAAACATTTTTCTCAATTTTTTCTATGGCACTCTAAACAATGTCCAACAAAAAGCATTCATTGACTCGATATTTGCCTTGAAAAAAAATCATGTGTTTTTTGACCATTGCAAAAAGCATTGGAAAAATTTAAAGCCCGAAATTTTAATTAAATCTTATTGATTAAAAGTTGGCTAAAAAGTTAGTTTTTTGATGAACTATATATAATCCTTTTCAAAGTTGGATTAAATTTTTATATTTTTTGATGGTCGATAGATATCTCGAGGGATGTGTTTGAATAACAGATTTCGGATTAACTTTGAACATTTTTGTTGTTTATCCGTTTATGTTTTAAAATAAGGATATATTAAAACAAACAAACGAAAGTTTAAAGTTTATTAACACTTTTTATAACCGAGAGTGTAAAATATACAAATTCATTGCAATAATATTTTCTTTGTTATAAAAACTACAGTAACCTAAATTATTACTTCAGTTTAATATTAATTATGAATCCTGATATTAAATTATATTAAAGAAAATTAAAACTTTTTACCCCAAAAAAAGTTGACGTACATAAAAAAAAGTGACCTCAAAAACTCAATATACAATTATATAATCAACCTTGATTGAAACCTTAAAAAATATAAATTGCGCAAAAACTAGAATTAAAAGAAGAAGAAAGAGAAAAACCGACAAAAGTCATATTTTTGCTCGTCAAAAAAAATATAAATGGAAAAATTTTACGCCTTTAGGGAGTGCCTTGCTCTGCCATGTCCTGCTGTTGGTGCTGACATTTTTCCTTTTTTCTACCTTCCATCTATTCTGTTTTATTCTATTGTTGCACAAAGCAAGGGTAAAATTGAAACTGAAATGGTCACTCTTCTTTTTTCTTTTTTCATGTGACTGACCAATGACCAATATCATTGTGTTCGGTTGAGTTCGGTCATGTTCGTTCAATGTCGGTAATGGCAAAAATAAAGAAAGTGGCAGTTTCTCTCTATCTCATGTGATGTGGCGGCGGCATTTTTCAAACATCTTTCAAAAAAAAGCTAATACATTTAAAAATCGTTGCTTTTGTTTACTTTCAAAAACCTGAACCAAAATGAAAAATTACAGTCACCAATTGGTGTGACAAAAAATAAAAATAAATTCAACACAAAATTTGCATATTTCATTTTTCAAAGTGGTTAATTTAGAATGCAAAAATTATTGTGCAAAAAAAGAAAGTTTCTATTTTCATTTTTTGCCTTTACAAAATTTTAAACACAAGCAAGAATAACAAAAAAATGGAAGAATCTTTTTTATATTTAATATTTACTGAAATTTGTTCAATGATGATATTTTCTGGAATTGCAATCCCAATACTGATATTTTTGTGTCAAAAAAAGAAAGTAAGTGTTTTTTTTAAAACTGTAGAAAAAGTGATAAAAAATGTTTTTTTAAGGTAAAAAAATCATCTCGACGACCAAGTACAAGGTCAAAGAAAGAAAAGAAAAAAGAAAGTCGAGTTTGTAATCAAAAGAGTGGCCTTCTCAATGATGATCCAGATTTGAAAAGTAATATGTAAGTTTTTATTTATTGGGATTCCGGATTTTAGAGAACAAATAAAAACGTAAGATAAAGCAAAACTTTTTAAGCAAAAAATATTTTTGCAAAATTTCAGCTTTCGTGCCTGACAAATGTTATTTTCATAAAACTAAATAGCACATGATATCGCCTGCAACTATGGTTTGAGAATTCAGTTTTTTATTATGCTTTGAAACTTTCTGATAGTTTATAAATTGTTTTTTTATCGTTTAAAACTTGCATTTAAAAAAAAATGCATTTTTAGCCAAAGAAGCAGACGATATCGTATGCCACTATATTTAATGAAAATAGCATTTGTTGACCATGAAAGTTAAAATTTTCCAAATATACGTTATTTAATTTCTTTACCTATGACTTTTTTCCCTTAATCAAACCAGTCAATAAATTTTATCACTTAGTTTAAAATTATTACTGTAATTTTGATTTTTTAGAAATAAGATTCCTGGCACTCCAACTTCTTCAACTCCACCACCGCAACCAAATGAAGCTGATGAAATTCAATCAACAGATTTAGCATCAAATATTTTTCCAGGTGGTGTTAAACCTGCAAATCCTCCTGCACCTCCTCAACCTGTAGATCCTGGAGCAAAAACTGGAATTCCAGCTGAAACAAAGCGTGAAGGCTCAAAAACAATGATTCAAGGACAATTTATTCAAAATAAAAGTCAATTTGTTGCAAATGCAGCAGCTGGTGGTGGTGGTGATGGTGGAGCTGCAGCAGCATCAGTTGCAAATCAACAACTTGATGGAACTCAAAACCCTGGTACCACAAATATTGATATGCATACTGCAGATCTTACGCCGGCAGCATAATTCCATATATATATTTGATAAATGTTTAAAATATTGATTCTTTTCTATTATTATTTTTTTACAAGTTAATAAATTTTTACAATAAAAACTGTTATTGTTGAATCACACAGTGATCAGGATAAAAAGGGGTATCAAAACGAAAGCATGATGTAATCAGTTATAACATTTTCGTTTCAAGACATTTTTTGTAAAATTAAACAAATTTAATAAAAAGGTGATTTACAATTCACATCCGAGAGCTCGAGCAATTCGATTCAGGCCTAAAAATTGGACTTTTTTCAGTTTTCCCATCATTTAATTTGTTTACCCTTTTTCAACGTTTCTTCATCGTAAGAAGAAAAAACGATTCTAAACCACCCAGGTTCAGGCATATGAAGAGACTGCCCACGAACAAATAAAACTTTATTATCAAAGAATTTTTGTTGTAATTTTTCTTCAGCTTCAAAACTTGAAGAATCCATAAAATTTGAAAAATTAATAAAAATAAAAAATCCAGCTCTTGGACGAATGTATGGAATTTTTTTGCCTGTTCCTTTTTCAACTTTAGAAATCCAATCAATAACTTTATCTCGAAACTGCTTCAGACGTTTAAGAGATTCTGGAATAAAAGTATTTCGAAGCCATTCTCGATCACCCAAGATTTCACGTGCAATAAATTCTGTGGTGGCATTTGGACCTTGATACATAAGGAATCGTCTTGTTGCTGCTAAAACTTCTAAATTTGGAGTATACATTGCTGCAGTTCGAAGTCCAGGCAATGAAAAGTTTTTGGATAATCCGGACATCCAAATTAGACGATTTCGATCCAAAGTTGGATCTTGATCAAAAAGTCGAATGGCACTTTCAAATGGTTTTCCTTCAATCGGATCATAAACTGATAAATCATAAATTTCATCAAGGATGACATAAAGATTATTCCTGGAAATGGTATATAGATTGCACAAACTGTTTAAATTTATTTAATTAATCAATAAATTTGATATTTATTAATCAGTGATAAGTAAGAAAATATAAAACCTAACTTCTTCACTGCCCAATCCATCAGCGGCTTTAGTTCATCCAATGTAAAATAACCAGCATCAGGATTTCGAGGATTAACAATTAAAATTGCTCTAACAGTTTTTCCCTACAAGATCACTATCACTACCGTAACCCTAGCTTTGAAAAACAAACTTGTTTTTTAGCATTTTGAAGTGCGGTCTCGAAACGATCAATACAAATAACAATTTCATTGCCTTTAATGGAAGAAACTTCAGCAATTTCAATCAAGCCTCGATCACTAAAATCATTTGGAAATCGATGATAATACGGGGAATTGATAAGCAAAACATCGCCTTCATCAAATAAAACTTGTCCCAATAAATCACAGACCATTGTAGTTCCAGCAATCGTTAAAAGTTGGGAGGGAAGAATTGGACGAAGTAAATTTGGAACACAAAATTCATTAATTAAATCAGCAAAAACTTTTTTTGTTTCAGGAGTTCCACCCGGGGTGGTATAAAAGTTTAACTCAGTATGATTAAAATTTTTCCAATTAATTGAATTAAATTTTTCTACAATCATATCCATCGTTAAAATACTGTCAGCAGAAGAAAAGTCAATATGACCCTGTAAAAATTTGCATAAAAATTAGGCAATTTAAAATCTATTTTTTACTTCTGGATTTTCAGTTGGATCAAATGGATCAGCAGCTTTTAAAACATTTATCTCATTAATCCCATATTTAATTAATAAACCTCTTTTACAACGTTCTGATAAAAAATTTCTTTCATCTTTAATTAGCTTTAATGTTTCAGCTTTAATATTTGGGATTGGAATAAATTTTTGCGGCGATGGCGGATTTTGCATCGCCGTAAACATATTTGATAAATGATACATTTTTTTGAAGAATTTCTTAAACTTTGTTGAAACATTATTTAAATTAAACGACGAAATTTTGATGTAATTTTTTTAAAACAAAGTTATAAAAAATAGGTGCTGAATCATAAAACAACAACAAATAATCAATAACAGTGGGTTTAATAAAAAAATGGAAAGATCACGGGTGGGAGACAAAAAAAAAGAGAGAATGTTCAGTCATTTTTCACGTGGTTTTTGAAAAAAAAGAAAAGAAGTTAAGAAGGAAGAGACAGACGTTTTAGAAAATTTACTAAAAAACAAAGTTATTTTTAAGCAATTTTTTGAACATTATTTTTAGATGTCTATTTTTTGGAACAACAACGAAAAAATCAAAAACTTGTATGTTTCAGAAGTCGTCGTAAAAAACAAATTTCGCCAATTTTATTATAAAAATAATTATAAAAAGAATGGAGACTTTGGACTTTATATTTTCGTCTTTTATATCTTTTAAAAACTTCAGACATTTATCAAATTAGGAGTTTTCCTGTTATGAAAAAGCCATCCTTTATATTCTCCACCTTCTACATCGTCTACCACTTTTCTTTCTAGGTCACAATTAGGGTTAAAAACTTGTTTTGTTTTTTAAATAATCATTGAGCATTCGAAATACTTTCTTAAAATTGCATCATCATACTGTTTATTGTTTAAAAATATTTAATTTATTACTTTATTTTTGCAAATAAATATTGAAAACATTAAATTAAAAAATAGTTTTGAGAACTTCTGTAATTCGTTCAAAGCCTTTGCTGACTTCTGGCCATGGTCTTCCAGAGAATACAATTCTAAACCAGCCCGGAATTGGCATCATTAAAAATTTTCCAGGAACAATTTTGCTTTCAATAAATTTTTGTTGAAGTATATTTTCGGCTTCAAATGTATTTGATTCGAGAAACTAAAAAGTTTTTCTCAAAAACTGCAGTAATCAAAAATTCAAACTTTTACGAAAAAATATTACTGTATAAAATCAGAATGATGTATTAATTTTTATATCATTGAAAACTTACACCTCTAAATACTACAGTAATCTCAAATTCAAACTACTATGAAAAAAAAACTACTGGATCAAAGCAAAAATTTGTAACTGATATTTTAAACTTATACAACTAAAATCAATCAAAATAAAGAAGCCAGCTCTTGGTTGAATCCATTTAATATCTTTTTTTGTTTCCCTTTTCACTTCTTCCAACCATGCAATTGTTTTATCCCGGCATTTACGAAGTTGTTTCAAATTTTCTTTTAAAAATACATTTTTAATCCGATCCAAATAACCCAAGATTTCACGGGCAATAAACTCAGTCGTTGCATTTGGGCCTTGAAGCATTAAAAATCGACGAGTTGCTGCTAAAACTTCAGCATTGGGGGTATACATTGCTGCAGTTCGAAGTCCAGGCAATGAAAAGTTTTTGGATAATCCGGACATCCAAATTAGACGATTTCGATCCAAAGTTGGATCTTGATCGAAAATACGGATGGCACTTTCAAATGGTTTTCCTTCAATTGGATCATAAACTGATAAATCATAAATTTCATCAAGGATTACATAAAGATTATTCCTGGAATGATTAACAATTTAATCAAAAAACTAAACGTATATTTACTCTTTGACTGCCCAATCAATTACATGTTTTAATTCTGATAACAACCAGTATCCACCATCAGGATTTCGAGGATTAACAATCAAAATGGCATTAACAGATTTTCTCTGAACAAAATATTTTTGATCAATAAAATTTAATCAATGAAAATTACTTTTGAAATCGCTTTTTGAAAAGCTTGTTGATAAAGCTCAACTTTCCGCTCTGCTTTATTTGAACCTTCAAACATTGTTGGAATTGAAACAATATCAATTAATCCTCGATCAATAAAATCATTTAAAAATCGATGATAAAATGGTGAATGTGCAAACAAAATTCCACCTTCATCAAATAAAACATGACTCAATAAATCACAAATCATTGTTGCACCAGAAATTACAAGAATTTTTTCTGCCTTTATCGGATTTTTGATATCTGAACACATAATTTCATTCATTAAATTTGCAAATATATTTCGGGTACTGTATTGTCCTCCAGGTACAGTATATTTTAGAATTTCTTCACCATTAAAATTGGCCCAATTTATTGAACGAAATTTCTCAAGTAAAATATTTTTGCAGAGATGATTATCAGCACATGATAAACGGATATTTCCCTAAATTATTTTGAGATAAAATAGTATAATGTTAATGGTCACAATTAACAAAGGATTTGATAGATCTAACATAAAACGAAAAAATAGAAAAAAAAAAGCCCACAATCTTATTGCAATCGATTGTCAACCGGATTGATTCAACAAAAATCATTTTTGAATAACTCTGTTGAAAAACGAATCTTGACACGAAAAAGCAATGTTTTGTTCGTAAAAAATTTTGTTGAGCAATTCTTTTATCAGTTGTTTTTGTCAAAGCTTTACCGTCTCTTGTTTAACTTTAGTCGTTTCTCTTTTTTGTTCACACTTTTTAAAATTTATCTTTTTAGTACCCTAAACATGACGGGAATGAATAGACCAATTGGCATTGATCTTGGTACCACTTATTCATGTGTTGGCGTCTTCGAAAATGGCAAAGTAGAAATTATTGCCAATACATTTGGAGATCGAACAACTCCTTCAATTGTTGCTTTTAATCATGATGAAAGACTTGTTGGTGTTGCAGCAATTGATCGATTACATCGAAATACTGCAAATACAATTTATGATGCAAAACGATTAATTGGAAGAAGATTTGATGATCCGCTAGTTCAAAGAGATATTCAGCGATGGCCTTTTCAAGTTGTTAAGCATAAAGAAAATGCTGCGGTTGAAGTTGAATTTCAAGGAAAGAAAAAGGTTTATGTTCCAGAAGAAATAAGTGCAATGGTTTTATCTGATCTTAAAAAGACTGCAGAAGCATATTTGGGAAGTCCCGTTGTTGAAGCTGTCATTACTGTTCCAGCATATTTCAATGATGCCCAGCGTCAAGCAACGATTGACGCAGGAAGAATTGCTGGTTTAAATGTTTTGAAGATTATCAATGAACCAACAGCTGCTTCCTTGGCATATGGATTCAATAAAAGTAAAAAACAAGAAACTATTCTCGTCTATGATCTTGGTGGTGGAACATTTGATGTTTCAATTATTAAAACTCATGCTGGTCATTGTGAAGTACTTGTAAGTGTTTCTTGATGCTTTAGCTTACTATTCTAACTCATAATTTTTAGGCAGTAAATGGTGATACACATCTTGGTGGACAAGATTTTGATGATAAACTTGTCAAACATTGTGTTGCAGAATGTTTACGAATTCATAAAGTCTGTATCAAATCAAATCGTCGTGCAATAGCTCGTTTGAAGACTGCTTGTGAATCTGCTAAACGATTATTAAGTACTTCTCCATTTGCTTCAATTGAAGTCGATAATCTTGTTGCTGATATCGATTTTGTATGTAAAATTACTGTATCTCGCTTCAATGATCTTTGTATTGATTTGGTTGAAAAAACTTTGGAACCTGTCAAAAAAGCTTTAGCCGATGCAAAGCTCGCCAAGACTGATATCACTGAAGTTGTTATGGTTGGTGGTTCAACTCGTATTCCATGTGTTCAAAAACATGTAAAAAGTTTTTTCAATCGAAGACATTTAATGACTGAAATTAATGCTGATGAAGCTGTCGCATATGGTGCAACCCTTCAAGCTGCTCTTCTTACAAATGTTCCTGATCCAAATGTTCGTGCGATTCAATTATTAGATGTTATTCCTCATTCACTTGGTATTAAATGTCGGCAACATGGTGAGAGAAATGTTTTTTCTATCGTTCTAAATCGTAATACTCGTTATCCTGTTGAACATACACAACCATATTCAACCACCTCTGATTATCAAACTGAAGTCAAAATTGAAGTATATGAAGGCGAAAATCATGCAGCTACTGAAAATCGTTTCTTGGGAAGGTTTACATTACGAAAGATTGCACCAGCTCTTGCAAGGGTTCCAGTTCTTATGGTTAATTTTTGTATTAATGAAAATGGAATTCTGAAAGTTACATGTGTTGATCAAACAAGTGGAAATTCAAATTCTATTGAAATCTTCAGTGATAATGGCCGATTGAATCAAGCAGAAATTTTTCAAATGATTGATCATAATCTTGGTTTTTAATTAATTAATATTTAATCTTTTTTGTTAACTTTTGTGTTTTGTGATTTTTACGATTTGTTGTTTTATAAATTATACCTTTTTGTTTTGTTGATAGAAAAAGCAACTTCAAAGTATTACAACTTTTATAAATATCTTTACAAACTGTGTGTTCAAATTTTGCTTGGCTTTTTTACTAGCTATAATTAACGTATTTTTCTTTTTTTTTAATTGTTTGCATTTTTATCCAAATTGCATAAACAACCGATAACATTTAATGATTTTAAATAATTCCAAAAATTCCTGCAGCTTTGCAGGAACTACTGTAATTTTTAATCTTTTCATTTTTTAAAAAAAAATTGATGAATTTCACTTTTATTACCAGTTTTAATTTCTCTTTGACAGTTTTTCGGTTGCTCTTTTTCTAGCTGTCTTCAAAATGATATTTTTTAAAGAAAATCATAATTACATGTTTTTTTTAAATTAAAAAAATAAAACATGTAATTTTATTTTGTTAATTTCAGATATTAATACAATAGTAATATTTTCTCTCTCCAAACTTTGAAGCTTAAAGTAAAAATGAAATTACGTAGTGGCAGAATTATTTCTGAACCTAAACCTAGTGTTGTTATGAAACCTGATGTAATTATGATAGACCTTACAATCGATGAAATTCCAAAATCAGCTGATCCAAATGCACCTTATACTTTTAAGAATCCTCGTCCTCAAGAATTTTCTCTTCCATATCCTCTGGTGAAATATATTACAATGAAAGCAACTTCTTTCAAAGCATGGAGAAAACTTATTTCAACTTGCAAATATTTTTATGCTCGAAATCCTGTTATTCCAATTAGAGATTGTCAAAAAAGTAAATATAATGATTATGAATGGAGTCTTTCATGGACTTTTGGAAAATACAAACTTATTGATTTAAGAAATATTTCTTGTAAATTTTGGCTTCATGGACACTTGTATTCTGATGAAACTACTTCACATTCATTTTTGGCTCCAAAAGTTTTTCGATATGATCCGAATAGTTTAACCCTTCATTCACAAATTATTTTATATGATGAATATCAAAGACTTACTTCTGGAAAGATGATTGAATATCTTTATTTTTGTGATGTTAATGTTATTTATCCTGATGGTTCTCCAGTTGCTCTTGATAAATTGCTTAAAAATCTTTCAAATGCAAAAAAAATTACACTGTAAGTTTGATTGTGTATTTTTTATTTATTATACGATGAAACCGAGGAGAGATTTATGTTTTTATTTTAGACTTTTAACTAATTTATATTTTGCACCAGATACTGTTGGAAAAATGAATAAAATGCTTTCTGATTTCAATAATTCATCATTTTTTCGTTTATCTTTAATTCCGAAGACTTTCAATCTTGCTCAATTTAAAAAAATTGTTCAGGTTAGTTTTTTTATCTCTTTGATGTTAAATATTTTAATTACTTTATAGAAACATCATACTATGTATTTTTTGCTTGAATTTGAGCAACCAGATTCTGATGCTTACAAAACAAAAATTAAAAAATTATTTCGTCAATGTAATAATGTTTCTGTTTCGTTTCGTTAATATAATAGCTTTGACAATATCCATTTAAATTACCGTTAAAAGTTTTTCCTTGTTACTTTTAAAATAAAAGTTTTGTTTAAACTGATTTTGATTTGGGATATCTCACATATCATTTATATTTTTTTAAAGGCATTGTCGAAAAAGTTTTAAAAATGCCATTTTATATTTCTGTTTTGAAAAAATAAGAATTCTGAATTAAAACAAAAGCAAAAATAATTTATTAGTTATTGTTTACAAAAAAACTTCACATTTTCAGTGGTAATTTTTATAAACAAAATATTTTAATGAATGATACAAAATGTATTTGTCATTGGCAACTGCAGTTTCCACATAAGGTATATTATTTTCTGGAATATTATCTTGAGGTTCAAAAACTTTTGAAAGCTTTTTAATTAAATTTTTATAACGTTGTTCCCGAATGCATAAATACTTTTCAGAAATGACGTATTTTAACAAAATTTTTACATATTTTTCACATTTTTTCTGAAAAACATTTTTGAGGATTCTGTTTTTTGTAGCTGTTTATAAAGGAGGATTTCGCTCTTAACAAACTTTTTGTTTAACAATTTTCCTTGAAAATCAGGCAAATATTGTTTTTTTTTATTTTCCAGTTGTGACAAAAATATTACAAATGCAAAAAAATACAATACAGTTTGCCTGATTTTCAAGGAATAAGGTTAAGCAAAAATTTGTTCAAGGCATTATTTTTAAAACTTACTTGCATAAATGAAAGCAAATGTTTTACATTAAAATCAATACTTTCAATGTCAATTTCTAAACAACTAAACTTTTTTCCATTTACAAGCTTTAATAAATCTGTCGCCCATGAATTTCCAATTTCAATATTTGAATAATGAATTCGAATAATTTCGATATTTGGTAATTGAGCCAAGAAATCAGAAAATGAAATATTTTCTTCAAGTTTTAAGCACCAACATTCAAACGATTTTAAATTTGAAGAAAAAAGATGGAAAAATTCAGGCAATGTCAGTTGAGAATTTTGGATTGTGATCGATTTTGCTCGAGAAATTATCAAATCAGTAATTTTTGATTCACTGTTTTTTAGTAAATATTTTGAACATTGGATATGTGATGTGACAATTATCTTTTTAGCTTTTAAAGATTTAATTTCTTTTAAATCAAAACTTTCCAAAATTTCAAGTGGCTTTAATTCGATCTGCCGTAAAGCTTTTGGATTTGAAAATGCCATTAAATTTTCTTCCCATGAATTTAAAGTTTTAAAAAATCGTGGAAACAAATCTGCGTCAATTTTTGGCAGTAAAATTTTTGGAGCTAAAAAATTGTGTTTTAATACTTTTTTAAGTTTAATTAATTTTTTGAAACCTGTTAATCGAAATGGACAAAATACAGTATGATGTTGAAGTTTTAGAAAACATATATAACATTTTATGGATGTGGCACAAAAAATATCACATGGTTTTGTATTATTATTATTTTTCGATAAACAACCAGCACAAATGTTGTTTATTTGGAGAGCTTTATTTCGAGATTTATCAGAAATATGAATATCACAATTTTCTGAGACATGGAATCTTGAAGAACAAAATATGCAAGACATGATTTGAATAATATTATAATAAATGCACCTTTTTGGTTGAGCAGATGATATATGCAATTTTGGATTTTCTATGTTTTTTTACACATAGACCTCACTTGTTTTGCTAGGTCATTATGTTCTCTCTGCTGCTGCTGTACTGTTATTTTTGCTAAAGTTAAAACAATGAAAAGGTTTTAGAGGATATAAATTGATTTAAAAGTTGAGAGAGTGGATAAAATGGAAGAAAAAACCCAAGACAGTTTATAATTTTCAACGCCAAAAACAAAAAGAATGCATTAATTTTTTTTTGTAATCAATTAAGAGCAAAGGTAATTATGAACTTAGCTTTTTTTCGTCGTATTGTTGACCGTCACGTTTCGTCATTCAAATTTTTATTTTATCGTAATCAGAAAAAAATTCTGCATCTGATTGGCATAATCCTTAAAACTGGATCGGACTTGACTGAAATTCGACTGAAAAAATTACGGTATTTTCGTTTTTTATTTTTGAGAAAAAAAATTAATAGTTATAATGCAGAAAAAAATAATATATCAATTATTACTTATAAACAAATTCGGCGTTTTTTGATGCCAAAGTTATATTTTTTTGCTAAACTATGAAAAAACATAGCCAAATAAAGCAAAATGGTAATACCAAAAAATCAATCAATTATTTAAATTTTTTTTGAAAAAACTACAGTATAATTTACTGGAATATTATTTGGTAATTTATCTTTTCATAAATTATACACAAGAAACCATTTTTAGTAAGTTTCAAGTGATGTGATAAAGTGATTACTGTATATGAAGCATCTTAATTTTAACACATGACTTTTTAACAAAATTTATATTTTGCCGTCTTTAAAAACTTGTTTACGCCATTTTTCTTTTCTTTGTACGTAGTATGTTCGGGCCAAAGTTCGAAAAGAAATGCTTTTCTACAATAATTTTTTGATCATCCGCTTTTTTTGTCTATCTCTTTTTTTATCTCACATGATTTTTCTGCTTTTTTGTGCTTTTACGAAAATCAAAAACCAGTGACGTTCTATTTTTTTTTGCATTTCTTTCAGAACATCGCCGTCGATAGAAAAAAAATGAAAAACAGTCAGTTCAATTTAGCTTTTTTTCTTTGGTGAACACATTTGAAAGCTCAGATATTTTTAAAAAATGTCCAAAGCTTTATTTCTTTTTCTGATTTTTACTTTTTTTCAACTTTGTTCAAGTCTTTCTGAAACTTGTCGTAAGCTTTTTAACGTTATTTTTTATTAAAAAATGCGTTAATTAATATCACTTTTTTATAGCCAAGTATCTCAGCATTTATTCAATTTTTCCAAAATGTGACGTTAAAAAAGATTTTCAAAAAATTTATAATGGAAAACTTTGTTCAAATTTGGTAGAAATTATTGATGCAAAATCATATTTTTGGAAAGAAGTTTGTTTTTGATATAGTTTATAAATCACATTTTGTGGTTTAGAAAGGATATTTGGAAGTTATTAATGAACATACAATTAAACAATGGACTCTTACAAATACTTCTCAAAAAAGTGCTGTAATTGAAATTCGTGATTATAAAATTTGTTATGTAAGTTTTTTTATATTTTTCTAGCATACGGTAATTTTAAATATTACCGTTTCCTGTAAAAATATAATTACTTCTAAAAAATGCAATAAATATTTTAGATTGGATTCTGTGTTGTCATTAATTCAAAAGTTGATTTTACTTTTGAAACTCCATTTGGCTTTTATTATACTTCTTGGAATTATTATTCCCCGAATAAAAGTCCATCTTCATATTTATTTTTAACTGCTGAAAATTCTTTAATTCTTTTAACATCTCAATATGTTGTTGTTGTAAAAATTTATGGCCAAAAAGTTGTTCAAGCTGATTTTTTTTCGAAAAGTGAAAATGCTTTTATTGAATCTGTGGAATTAAAAAGTTTTAAAAAAGTAAGTTTTAAAAAGTCCAAAACTAAAAAATTAATAGTGTTTAAATTTTAGAATATTTTATCATTGACAAATTCAATTTTTGATAAAAAGAAATTGGTTGCAACTTTTGAAGATGGAACAAAAGAATATTTTTCAATTAAATATCCAACCGAAGCTTATGAACCAGTTTCAGTCAGTGGCAAGAATTATAGCACATATTCTTCCTATGATGGTCGACATTTTATTGTTCTTCCAATTGGTCTTATTTTTTATGCCCTCAAAAAACTTTGCTGCTCAAAACAATCAAATCTTATTCAACCTGAAGATAATGATAAACTTCCAAATGTTTAAAAAATATTGTTTAATGTTAAATGTTTAAATTAAAATTGTTATATCTTTTATGTTTCTTTATTATTATGTAAGAAACATTTGCATTTTTTGATTGTCTTTTTAGGAATAAAAATGTTAATGGCAATACTTTTTAAGAATCTTTTTTTTTTGCAATTAGCAAGGTTTTATTATTATTAAATTAATTTTGACTTTCTGAACACACTCATTTTTTTCTCCCTTTCAACCCGGTTTTCAGTCGCTCCAAAAAAACCGGGTCACCGTTCGCTACTGTAGAGAATTTTGCATTCTCTTTTAAGAAATATTTAATTTACTGGCTTTATGTTTCTAGACTTTAAACTTTAGCAAATTATTTTCAGTCGTGATTTTGTCATTTTGCTTTATGTAAAGAAGACCTGTGGATATAAAAAATTAAAGCTTTTTGTTTTTAATCATATATTGTATAAAATATAAATGTGTCACATGTATTATTTTTAAAAAGCATTGAAAAAAGCTTCCCCCAAAAATATTCAAATAGTTTTCAACAACCCAATCCGAAATCCAAAATATCGGCTTTCAGGTTGATAACTTGGAGCAGAAATCTTGCCGGATATGATCAGTCGGCTCAATCCGATGGCATCGGCTCAAAAATGGCATATAAAAATTTTCCTTTTTAAATTAATTAGGCTTAAAAAAAGATAAAAACAATAAATTTTTGTCTCTAAAATTTTTAGGAAAAATTTTGTGGTTAATTGATAATTCTCAATTAGGACAAAAATTTACTTGACTTTTTTGATTGTTTTTAATTTTTTTGTCTGAGAGTTTTTTTGTTGAAAATTGTTTGATTTTTTTCGTGACTTTTTTGAATGTTTTTTTGTTATGAACTTCTGGATGTTAGAGAAAAATAAAAAAGTGCTATAAAATATAAACATTGCTATATTTTCTGTAGCTTTATTCATTCCTTCATTTAATTCATCGTCTTCTTCAATTGTAGTATCAGAAATCGAAAGCTTTTTTAAACCACCAAATTTTATTCAATGTTATTACGGTAGGGTTGCGCATAAAGGGAAAAACGAAGATTTTTTTCTTTCATTTTTTTTTAAAAGTTGAAAAAGAAAATTTTCTTTTGTAACTTTTTACAGCTGATGTTGAAGATGTGCACATGCAATCTACAACAATCCATTGATATCTGCTAGATTAGCTTAAAACATCGTTGTTTTTGCTGGATAAGATCAAAAACATAACAGAGAAACTATCTATATCGCTCAAACCCCTTAAAGAACGCTTTGAAATATGTGAAATGACATTTTAGCTGTAACCCTCGATGGTAGTATTCAGAAAATCCATAAAAAGTGTATCCACCATGGCTTACCATCGTTAACTATTTACATAACTTTTTTCTACATTAAAAAAGGAATCTTTTGATAGTAAAATAAAGTTACCCGAGCTTACCCTGAATTATTGCCACTGGTATTCATGTCAAATTTTCATAATTTTTAGACAAAATGCCTTGGTACTCACGTACCATGGCTTACCATGCTTAGCCATTTTAATATATTTTTTCATGGATCATTAAATGGAGAAAGTGAAATCCCAATGTTTTGCAAATGTATATTGTAATAATGTTCACTGTATTTGTGGCATCTCGAAGAAGCGCAGTTCGAACTGCATAAAATAATGTTGTGGATGTGGAAGATGATGGAGTTGTAGAATAGGTGAATATTAGCAACTAAAAACCATACATATTTTTAAAACATTTTTTTCTTTCAAGATTACGGTAGTTTTTATATATATTGAACAGTCAATCACTACTTGATTTTTTTTTCGTAGCAACAAGTCCCTTCTGAATTAAAAGCATTAAATAATTTATTTTTTGACACTTATGTATAAAGAAATAAACAATACAATTGTTTTAAAGCTTCTATGGGATCACCTTAAATTAATGACATAACAGCCATTCCAACAACAAGTTGTCCAATTTTTGTATGTTCTTGTACTTCTTTATATTTCTCAATATAATCAAAAGAAGCTTGTTTAGTTTTAACATAATTTTCAGCTTTTAAAAATAATTTAATTAATCGATGAAGAAATCCCATAGCTAACTTTGAACGATCTGCTTGTTGAACCAATGTCAAACCAAATTCATATAATTTAATTGCAACATCTGCATCAATATTTTCCATCATTTTTGCAGCTTTATCATGCGGCAGTATCCATTACACCAGCATAGATAAAACCTTCAGCAGCTTCTTTGAACAATTTACCGGCTTCTTTCATATTTTTCATATCCCTCGCAACCATTCCAGCACTTTCTTTACGCCTAAAATATTATTTTATGGTTGCTGTAGCTCTTTAAAAAATAAATAAGAAAAATTACTTTGCTTCCATAAATTGATTTTTATTATTGCCATGACATTCTGCAGCTTTCAAACACATTTGTTTGCATAAATATAAATTTTCAGCATTTTTTATAGCATACTGCTGTTCGATCATATTTACTTGCAGCACTATCATAATCTGGTTTTGTCTTCATTTTCCATATCAAAGTTTTTAAACTAAAATTTGCATATAAGTATACTGTATGATTTCATAAAGCCAGAAACTTACTGTTCCAAAGCTTTCTTTTCACATTCTTTTGCTTCTGCAATTCTTCTTTCATTGACACTTATTCACTACGGCGCTTTTAGAGACAAATAACTTTTGTTGAAAAGTGCTCAAAATATAAAAATCTAAAAAATAAAACAATTATTTCAAAATTTAAAGCGATTCCAAAAAGCAGAAGATACCAAAAATGACAGATTTTTTTCAGAACAGCGAAAGTTTGCAAAAGGTGGAACAAGTTTTAGAATTTTGGTCGAAAAAGAAAGGTAAAAATTGAACGACAAAAAATATTGATAAATTTTTAAGCTATTTGTTGTTAACCTTTGTAGTATGAAAATATATTTTTCAAAAAATCAGAATATTAAAAGAGGACAAAAATGCTGAAAAAAAATATCGGAACAAAACCATTTGATAAAAACCGTGGAAAGATGATTTCGTTTCGCTTTATTAATATCATATTTTTTGTTAATAAAAGACGAAAACAAATAATAAAAAATACAGAAAAACGAACTACATACAAATTGAAAAAAAATAATATAGGGCAAAGGAAGCTATATAAGAATCAAAAAGAAGCATCTTGATTGCAGGATCCTATGGATTTGCCATATTAATATGCTTTAAAAAATATTATGGCTTTCGTTCTTCTTCTGTTTCTTTACTTTCTGCATCTAATTTTCCAGCTCCTTCTGTATGGGCGACATTTGTAACTGTATTATTGGTGACATCGAGATTATTGGAAGACCTAAAAAGGAGAAGGGATATAAATGTACGTCAACAGAAAAAAGATATAGTTACGTGGTGGAAGTTGCAGAGCTTGAAGATGCTGTTTGTGCTCCAAAATTTTGTTCTGAAGTAACTGAAGAATTAGATGACACTGAAGTACTTCTTCCACCGCTATGTTTTCTGATAGCAGGTTGACTAATTTTTCGTTTGCCTGAATTTGTTAAAGTCTTCATTTACAGCAAAAGTTATGGCACTTCTTCAATTATTCCCCCTTATGCAATTTTTATTCGCTTTTTTTTAAAGGAGAGTGGAATGAAAAATGTAAAAGAGAGAATAAATTGAAGAAATATCGACGCTTTTTTAAAGAACAAACGTTTTCCATCGGCTTTTGCTTTTGGAGTTGGTGATAATGGAGATGTCTTCAATGACTTGCCATCATCCATGCCATTTTTTGAAGCTTCAACAGATTTTTCTGAAACGAAACATCCCTTGATTAAATGATAATGTGTTTCTATAATAGTATTTCATATTTTGCGTTTAAGATTTATTCCAAAAAAGAGGAAAGACCTTATGGGATTATGGGATACGCTTATAAAAGAGAGCAGATAAGAATTTTGTAATTCCTTCTGCCCAAATATCACTCCAAAAAATCAAAAAACACAAAACTTTCACCAAGAACTCCAAAATGGCCGATTTTTTACACACCAAATTTTAAAATATAAAAATTTGCTGGAACAAAAAAGTAGAACAACAAGGTTTATAATTTAGCCAAAAATAATTCAAAAGTATCGATTTTTGTAAAAAAAACCTGACCATGCACACCTTTTTTGTTCAAAAAGAATATTAATGAATTTTTGCGTTTTTGAAATGGTGATGAAATAGGCTCCCGGGAACAAGGAACAACCGAGTAACCGTTTTTTTTAAAGGTTACTTCTTGAAAGCATTATGTTACAGATAAACAACTTTATTTGTTTAGTTGGTAAAAAAGAAGTAGAGAATTCTTCGATTATTTTGAAAGCTCTTTATCAAAATTTAAGTTAGTAAAAATCTTGGAATAATGCACCAAAAAACTTTTGAGGCAAAAATTCAGATATCACTTTACTTATATTTTTTAAACCGAACTTCAAGTGAATAATAAAAGTAAGTGTTTCAATTCAACAACCACTCCATATTTACCCTTTTGATCAGATGTTCCTTTATTAGGATTATGCATATCTTGGGATGCTTTAAATTGCATAAGTTCTGGTTGATTACTTGGATCTTCTTTTTGTTGTCTTGGAAATTCAAATGAATTCTGTATAAAAAAATGTTGATAAAATGATATTTTTTGAAATAATATTACTTGACTTAATGATGGTAAATCAGTTAAAAGTTGTTTTGCACCTTTCATTTTTAAAACTTCTTCATTAAAGTCTGCTGAAGCTTCAACAGAATTTTCATATGCTGCAATATGAAGAGAAAGGGTGCTATTGTTTGCACTTTTTGATTTCATAAATTCGATTTCTCCTTCAGATGCTCGATTAAGATTCAAAAAATTTGGTGATAAATTTTTGTTGGATTTATCCCATGAATTTGAATGTGTTTCTGCTTGTGAATCAATCAAATCCGTAAAATCTGACAATTTTGTTGCGGCTGCAGCTCTTTTTGAAAGGATTTCATACACGTTCATTTAAAAAAAATGAAAAACGCCGATAAATATTTGAATCAAAAACACTTTCTTTCCACTATTGTTTATTTTGATATAATTTTGATGAAAAGAGTTGCAGCCTTTGATCATTTAAAACTTCTACCATAATTTTGAACTTTTCTGCTATTCTTTTTAATGCTTTTTGGATGTTTATCAGTATGCATACTTTGATTTTTATGATTCAAATTAAGGTTACGGTATTGATCATTCAAAACATCATAATTGGTATCACTCTTATCAAAAAAACAATAATTTTTTGTTGCCATCTAAAACTATTAAAATGAAGCTAAGTCGGTAAATAAATTTTACAAAAATTATCAAAAATTAAGCAAAATGGTAAGCAACGGATTATTCATAGAAGCCAAGCAAATCAAAATAATCTTGATTTTGATTGCTTGGCTTTGATTTTATTACACCAAAGATCCGATACCCCATTTCGTACCCCATTAATTATTAATAAAAATTACAGAAACGGAAAATGTGATATTCAAGAAAAATCGCATGATTTTTTTAAAAAATGAAAAGGCTAAAATATTTTTCTTTAAGAAAAGGGGCGTGTTTATTCTTCTAGAATTTTGTTTTTTATGTTCAGTCTGTGATCAAAATTTTTTTCTACGCTAAACTTATGATTCATCAACAGTCTTCAAAGAATTTTCAATCATAAAAAATTTTGAAGCATATGTTTTGAGAATATGAGAAAAGAAAGAATTCATTTTCCTCTTTTAACAAGGCAAAATGTCATTTCCTTTTCTCTAAAAATATTTTTTTATCGCTAGATTTGGAAAGTGATTCACCAATAGTCTTCAACAAATTTTCAGTCACAACAAATTTTGAAACATATGTTTTGAGAATATGGCAAAGCAAAAGAACTAAAAATTAAAAAATGACGATTTCGTTTTTTTAGACTTCGTTTAGTAATGCCATTCGAGACATTTTTGATAAAAATGGTCGTTTGCCTTCTAATTTTATTTTGAAAAATAAAAAATGCAAAAGATCATTTTCTTTTTCTAAAAACATGTTTTTTCGCTAGATTTGAAAAATGATTCATTAAAATAGTCTTCAAAGAATGTTCAGACATAACAAATTTTGCAGCATATCTTTTATGTTTTGAGAACATCTGAGAGCGAAAGAATAAAAAAATGAAACAAGTAACTTGTTACAAGTTTCAAAATAAAAGACAACGATTAGGTAGGATATGGTTGTTTTCATCGTTATTTGGCGCATTTTACTCATTTCATTAAGAAATATTTTTGGGAAACGCTCTTTACCGTGA
>CABFKO010025002.1:479-21532 GCA_901766855.1 Panagrolaimus sp. ES5 | reverse complement strand
CAGTATGCTCTTTTGGCAAAGATTTATAATAAAAAATAATAAAAGTAGCAAAAAATAAAAAAATATAAAGTGAATTAAAAGATTTGTTTCATTCATAGAAAAAAATTGCTTAAATTAAACTTTAATTGCAATTTTCTCTAAAAGAAATATCAAAATTTGACCGTCAAAGTTATAGGAAAAAAAGAACAGTTGCAGAGAGAGTGAAAAGATAGTGTGTTTTTTGTGATGTTATAACATTTAAAAAAACAAGAACCGTTTTATTTGAGGAAGTTTTGCAGCAGTCGCCTTTAAAAACATCAAAGTGGACGTTCGTTTTTCAGACAAAAAAAAACATTTGAGTGTCACAAACGTGTTCTGTGTGCAAAATAAAGAGAGTGAGTTTAAAAAAATTGGTTTTTGTTCGTTTTTTGTTTTGCTGGACTTTTTTTAACTTTAAAGGTTTTTGATGTTAATGATTATTGTAAAGAAGAATTTGATTAAATTGGTGAAAATTATTAAACGTATTTAATACCAATTATGCGACTCAAGGTTATATTGTTAATATTTCTAGTAATAATATTCTCCAACAACACTTCTTCATCATTATCAGAAGAAGAAGAAGAAGAAATAGAAGAACTTGGACTTGATTTTGCTGGTTTTGAGGGAATCGATGACGAAGATGCTACTGAAAATGTAACTTCAAAAATTGAAACTGAAATTTAAAAATCTTTGAAAATTTCATAAACAAATAACTTGAAAAAATTGAAGCAATAAAATGGATGTTTTTTTGGAAACCTTTTTTTCAAATCAGAAAAAAGGGGTAATTTTGTTGAAGTGTATTTTCAATTAAATATTCAAAAAGCTATCATTGAATCATCTGAACAAATTATTAGCATTTTTTAATTTATAAAACCCTGATGTCAGTGGTGATTTATCACAATCATTTATGTTTAAAAATTTTTTTCGCCACTTTTTTTAGAAATACCATTTTTAAAAAAAGCTCTCACACAATTTATTTGACTAAATATGTCAAAGTATTAAAATATTTTTCTATTCCACAAATATTACATTATATCGCTAGATTTGTTCAAAGGTGGGAGATCCACCTTAAAAAAAAGAGGTGGATCTCTCCCTTTAATCATAAAAAGATATAATCAACCCAATAAATATTATTCTCGATTATGCGTTACAATATTTAATTTTAAAGTGTTCTGTTTTTGTTACTTTATTATTTCTGTGTTTTGTTGTTGTTCGCGAAAAACAACTAAAAATGGACAAAAATGATTGAAAGAAAAGAAAGGAATGTTTGCCAAAGAAATTCATTCACTATTTTTTTGGTAAAAGATCGAAGGAGACAGACTCGGGTCGTCGGATATTGAAACAAAGAAAAAAAAAAGTGAAAGAAGGAACGGAAGCTAAGGCCAACAAATATATTTATATGGCGAAGTATATAAATTTATTTTAGAAGAGAAGTTTGAGGGGGGATTAAACGACAAAAAAGGGGGGCGAGAGTTGAAACAACAGAGGCAATCAAGCAAGAAAGTAAGAAGTTAGTTCAAATATGTGTTTGCCAAAAGAATCGAATAAAGAAAGAAAGAAAAAAAGTGCAGCTATGAAAAACGGGAGCAATAAAAAAAAGTATTTTTTTCGATTGACACGGTAGAAAGGGTTTCTATCGAAAAAAATGTCCATTTTTCATTTAATTTTTTTTTGAGCAAAGATTTGTTTCTTCTTTTTTTTGAGTTTTTGAGTGAGTGGAAATGTCAAAAATAAAATAATTTGGCGTCAAAAAGCTGTTATTGTAGCACCAATTTTATTTTTGACGTCGGAAGTTTTTAGGTATAATTTTTTTCGAGGCTGATTTTGTCACAATAATCTGTTGTTTACCATTTTTTATGCAAATTTTAAAATTTTAACAGTCATAATTTTAGTAAAATTATTTAATTAAATGTTGCCATTTTTAATATTGATTACTGTAATCTATGGAACATTTGGATTAATTAATTATGGACAGGAAGGGGATACATGTGATAGAAATGATAGTAATTGGTATGCCGTACATTCATCAAAGCATCATTTTATTTATTGTCATCCAAAGCATGGAATATATGTTCGAGATCAATGTGCCATTGTAAATGGACAAAGAAAAATGTTTGATCCAAAAATGCAACAATGCATTCTACCGGGTGATTCTCCAACACTTTATATGCCAATGAGTAATAACCAATAATAGAGTTTATGTGTTTAATAATATGTATGTAAATGTTATAGGTTCATTATCAAGATGTACTTCATCCCTTCAATGTCATGATGAAAGATGGTATTGTACAAAAAAGGGCCGATGTGCATGTAAAAGAGATTACGTGCAAATTGGAACACAATGTTGGAAAAGTTTGTTATTTGAAAACATTTCAAAAAAATTATGCAAATTTTTAAAACTATTTGTTTCAGAATTAACACTAAATTCCGATGAAGAATGTGTTTTTGATAAACAATGCTCTGCAACATGGCCATCAGCAAATTGTTTCCGTCGAAAATGTATTTGTCCTCCTCCACAAATTCCTGTTTCAACTTATCACGGCACTGTTTGTACAATGCCAGATTCCTGCCCAATGGGACTACAAACTTCTGTTTTACATCGAACAATTAATTGTCATTTAAAAGGTGGCTGTGGAGATGAAACACAACTTGGACACTTTTTTGATTGCATTCATTTTGGTGGACAAACTTCAATGTGTTGTCCAAATAAAGGTACTATTTCTATACATTGGATTACTGTAGCTATTGATTTTCAGCATATACATGTATGCAACCAAAAATGCCTGGAAATGGTGTTGGACATTTTATGAGATATTTTTATGATGCCCCAACGGATACATGTCGATCATTTGTTTTTCGAGGTGGAAATATGGTAAATACAAATGTATTTCAATCAAAAAATGATTGTGAAGCATATTGTCGAAATGATTGCCCTGTTGGTTTGATGGAAACTAATGGAAAAAATGATGGACCAATTTATTGTGATACAGATAAAGATTGTGGTGAAAGATACGGATGTACAAAACGAGATATAAATGATCGAGGAGTATGTTGTCCCCTTCCATCATGGATCTGTTCACCCGATGGGGGAAGAGATTATAATCCAGGGGAGAGATCAAGGCTAGAAGAATATGATGTTGGAATTGCTCCAAAACATGTCACAGCAGTTTTTTATCCTGTTATTCGATATTATTATTCTGCATCAGAAAATCGGTGCAAAGCTTTCATGTATCAAGGGGAAGGTGGAAATTTTAATCATTTTGAAACGCTGGAACATTGCCTACAATTTTGTTCACCTGTTACATGTGGAAATGGTGATCGAGCTTTAGTCTTGGAAGGAAAAACTGTTTCATGTTCATCGGATGAACCATGTGTTGCAGGATTTCAATGTCGGCATGGAATTTGTTGTCCACTAAAGGCTGACTTCTGCCTTGCTGGATATGAAGTACATTTTGAAGTGGATGATGAAGGAATAACTCGAGGGAGGCCATTGAATTGTAATCATGATGCTGATTGTCCGATTCCTTACGTTTGTCAACTTACAAATAGAATAATGCGAAGTACTTCAAGAGGATACTGTTGTCGAAGGGTTGACTTTAGAGAAGGAAGAAAACAAAATAAACAACCTAATCAATCTCGAACAACAACAATACCAAGTACAAATGCAAGACAAACAACAACATCTTTTCCCCCAACAAGTCCATCAACAACAGCAATGATGGCTACAACTGCAAGTCCCAGAACTACCACAACAACAATTCCTTCCCGAACAATGCCAACTGAAGCTTCTGTAACCATGACCGTAACCAGTTCATCTCAATCAATGTTAAGGGTAATTATTTAGGTTACTGTATTTTTACTTGTATTTTTATTTTTAGTGCCCTGGTGGAAGATTGCCATTAATTGATAATATGGGTCGTTCAAAAGAATGCCGAATAAATGATGACATTGAAGCAATGCTAGCAGGATGTGCTGGAGCAACAGATTATCAATGTGCATTTTTAAATGTTAATTCAACAATTGGAATTTGTTGTCAACGACTTAAATATGAACAAAATCGTTGTACATCTGGAACAAAACCTTTAATAGATTTTGAGACAACACTTGTTCGACCATGTTCCCCTTTAAAATATGATTCATGTCCAGGTGAAGATTCACTTTGTGTTTTTGATGAACTCTTTGGGGATTATCATTGTTGTCATCCACTTGGAAATCTACCAATTATAACTGAACGAACAACAACTTCAACCACTCCTCTTACAACGACAACTACATCATCTCCATCAACAACAACTTCAACTTCAACTTCAAGAACAACACTTTCAAGCAGAAAAATGCATTTTACTCCAACAACATCCGCAATTACAATTGAAAGACTTCGAACAACAACAACAAGATTTCCACCAGAGAATCAAGCGGGTTGCTTACTTGGACAAGATCCTTTTCAAGATCCTCTTGGAAATCAATCACTTGAATGTAATCCAAATATTGTTGGAACATGCCCACCAGGATTTACATGTCATAAAAGTCATTCCAGAACTCAATATATCTGTTGTGGGGTAACATCTGTATGTCCAAGAAATAGTGCAGCGTTTATAAATCCAATTTCACAATCTCCAATTGCTTGCAGCCTTGCAATGGGTTGTCCAGGAGGATTCTTTTGCTTTAAATCACCATATCTTGATTCTGGATCATCTGGAATCTGTTGCAGTGAAGACCCAGTTGCATCACTTTGTGATCATGGATTATCACTTCGAAATCGTGAAGGTAAAGCTGTTCGATGTTCTCCTTCCTCAACCACTTGCCCAAGGGGATATAATTGTTTGACAAGATTTAATATGAGTATTTGTTGTCCAAGTAATGAAAATATTTGTTCCCAACCCCTTCATACTGGACTTGCTTGTGAAGAATCTCCCCCTCAAGCAGTATATTATTTTGATGTACAATCAAAAGTTTGTCAACAATTTCAATTTTCTGGTTGCTCTGGAAATGATAATCGTTTTGAAAGTTTAACATCTTGTCAAAATTACTGTAAATTGTTAGCTGTTTGTTCCGTTGGGGCACCATTGGTGCAATTAAATGGTGAATTGGCAACTTGTACAGAAGAAACATCTTGTCTTGCTGGATATTCATGTGTTTTTACAACTGAAGGAAATTTTTGTTGTCCTAAACCTGGTAAGTTTTTTTGTGCAACAATTTTTAATCTTTATTCCAAAACTTTTATCTAATAATTTTTGGCATTATTTTTGCGAGTTAAAAACAAATATTACC
This sequence comes from Panagrolaimus sp. ES5, assembly GCA_901766855.1. Lineage (NCBI taxonomy): Eukaryota > Metazoa > Nematoda > Chromadorea > Rhabditida > Panagrolaimidae > Panagrolaimus > Panagrolaimus sp. ES5. Next base: position 16,243 of record CABFKO010025002.1, on the reverse strand, counting down.
GATTGCTACAATAATTATCCTTAATTTTAATACCTAAATTGACTGTAATTTAAAATAAATTATTTTATTACATTTTATTTTTAAACTAAATTTTAGAAATGACATGTTCCCTTCCAAGAGATGCGGGAGCACAATGTAGTCCTTCAGATTCCGTACATTCCCAAACAGCTTTACTTTGGCATTTTTCAATAACTGAAACAACTTGTGTTCCATTTGAATATCGAGGATGTGGTGGAAATTTCAATCGATTTATCTCTCAACAACATTGTTCAATGAGTTGCCTTCATGCTCTCTGCTCAAATGGACATCCAAAAATGAAAAATGGTCGTTTAGTTCGGTGTGATCCAAATAATCCATGTGATGGAGGATATCTTTGTGTAACCCCTAAATTTGGGCTTCCAAATATAAGCATTTGTTGTCCCCGAACAGAAATGATATGTCTACAGCCAGAAGAAAAGGCATCAGATTGTACATCAATTTCACAATTTCGATATCGTTTTGATTCCGTTCAAGAGAGATGTGTTAAATTTGTTTATAGTGGTTGTGCAGGTTCAGCAAATAGCTTTGGATCATTGGAAGAATGTAAAAAAGCTTGTCAAACAGATTCTACAGTATGCCCAAAAGGTAGTGAGCTATATGTAATGCCTGATTCAAAACGTGCCATGACATGTTCCCCTCAAGATCCTGGATGTCCAAAAGGTTATCGATGTTCAGCAACTTTGGAGGGATTTTTACATTTTTGTTGTTCAGGTTTGAACAATAATTGAGATTAATCTAGCCTAAATAAAAATAAATAATTTAGAACCTCGATGTCCAAGTGGAAAAATGCCAATGGTTGCGGTAAATGGTTCAGGAGTTATTTGTCATATTGGTCATTTTGGACTTTTTGATGAATGTCCTGATGATTATTCATGTCAACAAACTTCAAGTGGAAGATTTATGTGCTGTCCAAAAGCTAGTTCGTTTTTACCCTTTTTGAACATTCATAAGTGAATAAAAGTTTAGAAGCGGATGAAGCATGTCCATATCCATCTCGACCATATCTTCATACACCAAATAGCCTTCCAATGGTTTGTAATGAAGGATATGGTACATGTCCATTTGGATATAAATGCAATTTTAATAAAGCTTTTCGAGAACATTTTTGTTGTTCGGATTTAGTTTCAAGAGAAGCCACAAATCGAAATAGTATTGATAATGTATATTCAAGGGATTTATGTGATGATGGCTCTGATCCAATAACAGATGATTATGGAGTTGTTAGAATTTGTAATCCACATTTACGCTTTTCATGTCCAGATAACTTCGATTGCCAATTTAATGGTGCCGTTGGAAGATATCATTGCTGTAAAAAGCTATCATCTACTGAAATCTCCAGTGCTCAATCGGATGCCGCTGCTGCTGCAGCATCTTCAATATTCTTTGATTCAAAAGAAGCATGCCCGGGTGGACTTTCAGTAAAAGTGCATCCAAAAACTGGACAACCAATTGTTTGCCAACCAGAAGTTCCACAATATTGTCCACTATTTTCAAGATGCGAATATTCTGCTGCTTATTGGTTTGAAATAAAAAATATTACTGTAACTTTGTTATTTTTTAGGCAATTTATTTGTTGTACATCCGCAGAAAAAGTTATTGAACCATTTGCTGAAGCAGTACGAGAGAACCGACCACCAATTCCATCAACCCCAGTTGGATATTTTCCAGGGGAAGCTGGATGCTTGGCTGATGAACAATGCCATACAACATTCCCTGGGGCATTTTGTAATGATTGGATTTGTCGATGCCCAAATGGCATGAAAATTTTGGATAAAACTTGCGGTAAAACTTATCAAAAAAATTAAAAAATTTTATGCAAATTTAATTTCAGTTGCTTCGTGCCCATCAGAATATGAAGATCGAGATGGCCTTTGTGCTGCAGCTCGAATAATATTTACAAAATTTTAGCCATCCTTTTTTTCAACTTTCAAAAATGCTTTAAAATTTTTAATTACAGTAATTTTTTTATTATTTATAAATTTATTAAAAAATAAACTCTTTGCAATACTGAAATTTTTACAGAAAAAAACAAAAGTTGAAAGAAAGCATCTAAAAATTTTTTTGGCAGTAAAAAAATAAAATAAATCAATTTTTTGGGAATGTTTTTGAAACAAAGAAAAATGTAAAACTGGCAAAAATTATGCTGGCACAAAGAAATAACAACAACACATCGGAATGCACGGGGAAGAAAAAATAATTTTAAGCTAAATTTTAAATTTGATCATAAAATAATATATAAAAGAATGAAATGAAATGAGATCATCGACGACGGCGATAAAGATATTCAGGTAAATCTCCTCGACTTGCAATGCTTTCTGGATCAGCATATTCTTGTTGGCATGTAGCTCCAAAATATCCTGGGGAACATTGACCTAAAAAATACAAATTTCACGCTTTTGTGTTTGCAGAAATAATAAAATGTATTACATTGTCCATTTTTTCTATCACAATCAGCTCCATTAAAGCATTCACAGCGTTCTTTGCAGCCTTTTCCAAAACTTCCAGGCCTGCAAGTTTGCTTACATTTTGGACCATGTAATCCAAGAGGACAATCACAGCTGCCATCCAATGGACTACAACCATAATCTCCACAATCACATGTAAGGGAACAATGTGGACTAAATTTTGATAAAATTAATTTAAAATTGAAACACAAAGATACAAACCCATAAGTATTATTTGCACAAGTTTGTTGACATTTATCCCCTGTAAAGCCCGGTTGGCACAAACATTGCCCTAAAAATAACGATGTAGAATTTCCGAATTTGCATATTTAAATAATGAAACTTACCATCAGATGGATCACAATTAGCTCCATTTAAGCAATCACAAACTTGACTACAATACCATCCGTAAAAGCCTAAAGGACATGAAAATTGGCATCTTGCACCATATCGGCCTGTAGGGCAATCACAACATCTTTAAAAATGCTTTTATTATTAACAGTAGTATTTTTGGAATAGACTACCCTTGAACTGGATCACAAGAAGCTGCACCATGGCAGTCACAATCCAAGGTACAATTAATGCCATATTTCCCTTTTGGGCATGGTTGATCACAAAATTGTCCTGTATATCCCAAGCTACATTTACATACACCCGTTACGGCATCACATCTAGCTTGATTTGCACATCGACATTTCTCTTTACATCCAGCACCTATTTAAAAATTTATACGGTACTCTTTGGATTTTTATATATGATTTTTATCTTACCCCATCTTCCAGCAGGACAAACTTGCTCACATTGAATTCCTGTAAATCCTGATTGGCATCGGCATTGTCCATTTTTATCACAAATCCCGCCGTTTTGGCATTCACATGTCTGTAAAATTTAAAGTCAAAGACATACAGAAATACTTTTAAAACAAACTTTTTCACAATTTTTGCCGTAACGATTTTCAGGGCATGGCACTTCACATCTGCCACCAACAAATCCTGGGGGGCAAGAACTATAAAATTTTAGATGTTATTTATCATAGACAAAAAGCAATTTTTTATTTTACCATTGACCAGTTTGTGAATTGCAGGTTCCACCATTTTCACACTGGCAAATAGCTTCACACCCTTAAAAATAAATATTAAAGCTAACATTTTCAAATGACACTTTTTAAAAAAACGTACCAATACCAAAGGTATTTCTTGGACAGCCTTCTTTACAATCAGGTCCTTTAAAGCCAGGCTTACAGTAGCATTTTCCTAAATTCAAAAAAATCTTTTTAATATTTATTCAAGAGCATTTAAAAACCTGAAACAGCATCACAGTCAGAATTTCCATCACAATTACATTTTGTAACGCAGTCATCATAAAATCCAGGTGGACACAATTCAGTGCATGAATGTCCCGTATATCCTAAACACATTTATAAAGGTTAATATTTAAAATTAGAGTATTTAATGCAACCTTTTGGGCAATCACACCGACCACTGATATGATCGCATGGTTTATTATTTGGGCATCGACATGGCTGTGAACATCTTTGTCCAAAATATCCTTTCAAACATGCTGCAAAAAATTATTATATTTTTTAGTTTAAATTCAATGAAAAAATTACGTCGATTGCATTTTCTTCCTCTCCAGCCAGAAGAACAACTACAGTGACCGCTGATGGCATCACATTTTGCGCCATTTTCACATTGGCATTGATTTTGGCAACTAAATGCATTTTAATTTTTAACATGTTAGAATTTATTAGGCAAACAAACTTTGCTCCATATGTTCCATGTTCACAAGTTCTTTGGCATCTTTCGCCGGTGAATCCTGGTAGGCATTGGCAATGCCCTGTGGCATTACAGCTAGCACCATTCATGCAATCACAACGCTAAAAATGGAAAAATTAATTTTAACTTTAAAAATATTTTTATTACTTCTTTGCAATCTTTTCCAAATTGTCCAAATGGACATTGAAATTCACAAGCTTGTCCAATGAATCCTGGTTCACAAATACATTTGCCCGTAATTTTGTCACATTTACTATTATGCATGCAAAGGCAATGATGAATACAATTTGCACCATATAATCCATCAGGGCATTCAGTTTCACATGCTATAAATTTGAATATTTTTTTAAATTTTTTAAGTCAAAGAACAAACTTCGTCCCATAAATCCTGCAGGGCAATCACCTATAAAAAATGTTTTTTTAAATGGCATAAATTTTTTTCGTTCTTACAAAAACCACTAATTTGATCACATGTTCCATTATTTTTGCATTCACATGTGTTTTTACACCCAGTACCCCATCTTTGAGGTGGGCAAGGTGTTCTGCAATCTGGACCTGTCCAACCTAAAATTAGATTTAAAAATAAGATTATTTTAACAATTGTTTTATAATCATATACCTTCTGCACAGCGGCATTCACCAGTGATATGATGGCATTTTGCAACAAATGGTGATAAACTTTTATCTTCTGAAATAATTAACCATGAAAAAAAGGTTACTGTATTTTTAAATAACATTTTTCTGCGCAAACAATTATTTTCGTTTATTTTTTATGAATAATTAATTTGTCATTTATTTATTGCATTCTTTTGGCATAATAAATTTGTTTTTGAAGAAAAGTTATTTAAATCAATTAGTATTTTTCGTTAAAACCTTTTAAAAAAAGCAATCAATTAATGACAACTGTTTTTCTATTTTTAATAAAGAAAAAGAAGTTTTCTTGAAAACATAGTTTTATACAAAAACAATTATTTATTACTGCAAATAAAACATTCAAGGTATTTAATTAATTAATCTTTAATAATTGTTTATCACTTTTTTTAAGTGCAAAATGTTCAAAGGTAAAAAAACCCTTTTTGCGTTAAAAAAGTGCATCACTTTCGTTGTCTGTCGCCTGCCTGCACCTTCTTTTCTCTTTCTTTTTTTGCTATGACAAATGTTTTGTGCGCCTTTTTGTCGACACTTCAATGACGAATTCTCAGCTCACTATGAGAACTGTGATTTTAAAAACCCCACACCCAACGCAAAATTCGTGGATTCCGAGAGGTTAAAAATTTTTGAATAAATAACAAAAAATGAAAAACAAACCTGTAGCTTTACAATTACAAACATTTGCACAATTTTCTCCAAAATATCCATCAGGGCAAGCTAAAATGGAGTTGCCATTTTGTGTTGATGTAAAAATAAGATCTTACGTCTATCACATCGAGTTCCCCTCCAGCCTTTTTTGCACAAACATGCTCCTGTTAATCCGTTACAGGTGGAATTATTGGCACAATTACATAATCCTCGACATGATGCCCCATATGTTCCTGGCTCACAAATTTGATCACAATTTTTTCCTCTCTTCCCTGGCTGACAAATGCATTCACCAGAAATTGGATCACAGCCATTTTCATTTGAACATTCACATTTTTTACCGCATTGAATTCCAAAAGTGCCTTTTTCACACGGATTTTCACAATGCTGCCCAAACCAGCCAGGGCCGCAATCACATTTACCACTTTGTTTATCGCAAATACCATTATTTTGGCATTGACAAATACTCATGCAATCATTTCCATACCTTCCAATAGGGCATGATTCAGAGCAGAAAGCTCCATAAAATCCAGGAGGACACTGACATGAACCATCGGTGGAATTGCAAGCGGCTCCATTCATACATGCACATTCGTGGGCACAATTGGGGCCATAAAGATTTGGTGGACAAGCTAAAAAAGAGATTATTTGGATTTATACAAATTACAAAGAAGCGAAAGTGAGCAGAAAAAAAAGCAGTGCAAAGAAACTCAACAAAAATACTAAACAACAATAATAACAAAAATAACTAGCAAAGGGGATTGAAGCAAAGAGATAGAAGAAGTTTTATAATTGTAAGCTTACGCTGTTCACATGAATCCCCAAAAAATCCAGAAGGACAAACACATGCTCCCGATATAGGATGACAGCTCTTTAAACCATTGGATGTACAATTACAAGATTGTTCACATCCAAAACCAAACTTTCCTGGTGGACATGCTAAAATTGAAATCAAAAAACTCATAAAAAAATCAACAAAATTACGATCACTCTTTTTTTGTGATTTTTCAAACAGCAAACTTTTGAAAGTGTAAAAACTATTTTTTTATTTTTAAACTTACGCAAATTACAATTATCTCCCATAAATCCTGGTTGACATGATTTACGGCATTCACCTGTGCCAGGATCACATTGAGAATTTGGAGATTCACAATTACATTTATTTATACATCCAGGACCTGGAAATATGGTATATTTAGAACTATAAAAGATACTGTAACTATTTGTCTTACCGTAAGTTCCAAGAGGACATCTTTTATTGCAATGAGTTTTATAATACCCAGGTTTGCACTCACATCTTCCAGCTAAAAATTAAATATAGTTTAAAAAGCTAATACGGTAGAAAAACATACACTTTGGATCAACAATTTCTGTTCCTTCTTTAGAACATTTTGAAGTAAATCTACAGTTTGGGCCATAGCTAAAGGGGGGACAGGGCATATCACAATGTCCGCCAATGTCCCCTCCATAAAATCCAGGGGGACAAGGGCAATATCCAAATCTAAAAAATTACAAACTGTTTTGTTTTAATCACCTTTGAGCAGCTTACGTTCGATCACAATGTCCTCCAGGGCATTCCATCATTCGACAAGTTATTTCACAATCTTTTCCATAAAATCCTGGGGGGCATGGATCTTCATCACAAGAGGCTCCCTTTGGACAAACTATGTATAAAAAAATTTAATATTGTTTTTGTTGGAGAAATGTCAAAACTCACGACATTCTCCAGTGATGTGATTGCATTCAGAACCCCCACAATCACAAATTTTATTGCATCCAATTCCATAGGTTCCTTTTTGGCATGGCATTTCACAAATTTCACCTTGCCATCCAGGAAGGCAATCACAACTTGTTTTCTTGGAATTACAAGCTGAACCATGTTGACAATTTTCACATGTAAATTGACAATTTAAACCAAATTCTCCACGTTCACATTCTAAAAAATGTTTAACTTTTCATTTTTAGGAGCTTTAAAAAAATACAGTAATAAAAATGCAACTATTCTAATTTTTTCAAAAAAAAACATTAAAAAGCAACACTTAAAAAAAGAGCAAAAAGATAAATAAAAAAGAAAGCAATGAAAAAACCTTGAAAATTTTGTGGTAAAAGCGAAAGTGGCATATGAATTCGAACACCTTCGGCAGCAGGTTTTGACCCAGATGAATGATATGAATATTCATAAAGTCTTTCAGAAGATGTTTCATCTGTATCAACTTGATCAAATTGTTTAATATGTTTTTCATTGATCAAAATATCTAAAAAAAAGGTAACACAAACTAAACAGACAAAAAGCAGAACAATTGAAAAAATGAAAGTTGGATGAAAAAAACACAAACATAAAAGCATTTTATTTTTTTTAAAACTTACTTTTCGCCGAATCGGGTAATAATCCCTCTGGGCCAGCTGTAAATAAATTTGAATAAATGTAAAATATATATTTTTTGTTTTGTTTTTTAATTTTATTTAAAGGCAGAAACTTACCAATACAAGTTCGACCATCTGAATCAATAACATATCCAGAAAAGCATTCACATCGATGCGATCCTACTTCATTTTTACATAGCTGACTGCAATTTCCGTTATTTGATAAGCATTCATTTTGATCAATACAAGTTAGGCGATCTTCGCTTAAGGTAAAGCCAGAATCACATGTACATTCAAATCCACCTTTTGTATTTTGACATCCATGTGAACAACCTGCTTGATCATTTACACATTCATCAATATCTGTAAAAATAATTATTGTTAATGTTTTAAATATGTTATTGAGTGTTAAAAAAATTACATTACTGTAACTCTTTAATGCTACAGTAATACAAGTGAAAGTAATTTTAAAAAATTATTACACACCTTCACAAGTTTTTCCATCATAAATTAGCATAAATCCGGGGAAACATGAACATTCTTTGCTGCCTTCCATGTTTATACATAACTGATCACAGCCTCCATTATTTTTTTCACATTCATTTATATCTTAAAAATAAAATAAAAATTATTAACAATTACAGTATCAAATGTGCAAAAAACAAAAGGAATTTCAAAATTTCAAAACACTCAAAATTGAAAGAAGGAAAAAACTTAAAAATCACTCAAAAAAATAATCAACACACACTTCAAAAATATTTTTTCACGTGCTGATTAATTACCCTGACAATAATGCCGATTAACAATATGCAGTTCAAAGCCTTTTCGGCACTGACAAAAGGTTTCGCCTGTTAATTCATTTAAACAAAGTTCATGGCATTGCCCTTGATCAGTTAAACATTGAATAATATTATTGTTATTATTATTTCTATTTTCTGATCTTGGCATTACCGTAAAACTTTCATCTGCAGATCTCCATTGTCGATATTCCATCCAATTAATTTCTAATTAATTTTTTAAAATAATTGTTGTCTTGGAGGGGTTAAAAGCTTTTTTTCAAAAAAAACTAACCTTTACAAGTTTTTCCATCTTCAGCTAACAGATATCCATCTTTACAACCACATCTCATCCCACCATCAGGTTGTTCAAAGCAATCATGTTCACATTCGCCATTATTGACGGAACAACCTTCAGTTTTTGGAATGCAGCTTCTTTGATCCTCTGCTAATTTAAAGCCTGCAAAGCATCGACATCTGAATGAACCAAAAGTATTGACACATTCATGCTGGCAATGACTAGCTTCAGAACTTTGGCATTCATTTAAATCTTAAAAAATCTTTTTTTAGCATTTTTTGTGATAATTATAGTTTACCAATGCAATTTTTTTGATCAAAATCTAAAATATATCCTGGGAAGCATTGACAAACAGCTCGACCGTTATCATTTAGGCAAGCATGTGAACAGCCACCTCTATTTTCATGACATGGATCAATTGCTAAAAAGATTAATAAACCATTATTATTATATTTACAGTATCCCACAATAACTCTATTGGTAACACCGAAAAATTATAATAGTTTAATATTTTCAATATTTACTTTAATTTTGCTTGTTTTAAAATTCTTTCTTTGCTTTTTAAAATTTTAATTTTTCTTCTTTTTTTCATGTTTTAATTTTGTGCCGAAACAAGTTTCTTTTGTTTCTCGAAAAATCTTTTGAAAAAACCGGTTTGGCATCTTTTTTTGTGTCAGGTTTAAACAAAAGAATGAAATTTGCATAAATTATAAAGTATTTGCTATGTTTTCTTTTAATTTTCTTTCTCAAATTTCAGAACCGTTTTTGTGTTTGTGAAAGAGTAAAAAAACTTACGGTAACAAGTTCGTTTATCATCAGCAAGTTTAAAGCCAATTCGACAACGGCACCGATAAAATTTGCCATCTTTTTCTTCACAGTGATGATGGCAGCCCCCATTTAAGGGCGGCTGACAGCTGTTCTCATCTGTAAATCGAGCGTTTAGTTTTTTTTCTTCTCTCTTTTTGATTGGCATGATTCCGAAAGGGTCCCCTCTTTCTCTCTCTCTTTTGTTTGCTCGTAAAAAAAGAAACAAGGTTCTTATTTAGTCTTTTTTTTTTGAAATAAAAAATAATAAAGAAAGATAATTAGGGTGTGTTCCTTTTCATTGCTCAAAAATAAAAAATAAATACAGAATGTGAAGGACCACTCAAAAATCATTCTTGAAAGAACCTTGTTCTCGCGAGAAAAAAAAACAAAACATTTGGCAAATGTTTTTGATTTTGCTCTTTTTTTATAAATCCCTAATAACAAACACAAAAAAAATGGTGTCAAGAAAAAAAGCATGTCCTTAAAAATTTAAATAATAATGACTTACCAATGCAGCTTCGACCATCGGGTGCTAATTGTTTATTAGGTGGACATTCACATCGATGCCCGCCATCAGTATTTACACATCGAAATTGGCAAGCCCCATTTTCAATTTTACATTCATCTGTATCAATACAAGTTCGACTATCATCACTTAACTCAAATCCTGGATGGCAACGACAATAGAATCCCCCAACGATATTAATGCATTGATGATGACATCCACCATTTGAGGATAGACATTCATTGATATCATATTGACATAGAGCACCTTGAAAGCCATCCATACAATGACAAATTTGATTACTTCCCGAAACATTTGGAATACAAGTTCCACCATTTTGACAAATTTCTGTTGAACAATTTGCTATAAAATAAAATATTTTTTTAACTTCTTTTAATGCTCTTTTGATCCCTCTCTCTCTTTTTTTAATTCCGTTTAATTTCATATGGCTACTTTCACATTATTATTTTATTTTGGTTTTCCTGTTATCAAAAAAAAACACTTTTCTCACGGGGATTAAGAAGAAGAAAAATGTTTTTAAAAGTTTCTTCTTCTGCGATAATCGACAGTCGACTGGCAGGAAGTCAATGAACTTAAATTAAAGAAAACCGTATATGTTTCACTTAAGTACCCCTCCCTCTTTCTCTCTCTCTCTCAGATCATTTTCTTCTAATATCTTTCTATGTATTTTCTTTCCCTCTTTTTTCCTTGTTGTGTGCCCTTAAATGTAAAAAAAAGCCGATCTATGCAAATATTTACATCTTGCTTTGACAATATAAAAGTTGCTCTTTCTTTTTTGAAATAATAAGAAAGTGGGTTTCTTTTTGCGTATGTACTCCTTTTTTTGGACCCCCTCTTTTTAATGGGTAACAAAATAAATATATGTATTCACTTATTTAATAATAATGGCCCTTCTCAATAATCCCTTCCCTTTTTGGGCGGCCTTGAAATGGTATTATAAATTTTGATATCTTTCAAAATTGTGATACATTTTTTTGAAAAAGATTTTAGTTTACCTCTTTGACATCCTTCTCCAGGAACATGATGCCATCCAGGGCAACAATCTGGTACAGTATGCCGTCGTTTACGGGTCACATCTTTATATGAGCGATAATAAACTGTTCTAAAGAATGTTGTTTGTATTATTAGTATTTTTCCAAAAATATGTTAATGCAAAAAGTCAATTAACGGATTTCTTTTTGGAACATTAAACATTGAAAACACTTAAGTGTTACCGCAACCGAAAAAAGAGAGAATTTGATAGAAACAAAAAAATGTCATGTTGCTTTGACGCATTTTGCAGATCCTTATCCCCCCTTCAATCTTTGGCACTTTTTTTCAAAGTGGAATCAAAAAAAAAGAAGAAGGGTCAAGGAAAAATTGCGCCAAAACAGCAGTTTATTGCATCAAAAAAGACTGCCGAAGAAACTCTTCTTCACTTTTTTCAAAGGTACATAAAAAAATGAATGTTTTTTAACGATCATCAAAAAACAGCACATATATCGATATATATCGGCTTCATTGAAGGGTCGTTTTTTTTGTTTCAATTGTAAAAAATATACAAACTTACTTTGGTTCTCGAATTGTACAAGATGCAAAAGGTCCATTACAATCAGGCTTTCGTCGACGAATATATTTTGTATAAGCTTGAACGCAAGGTTGTTTGACCGTTACAATTTCAACTTCTTCATGTGGACAGACATTTTTTCTGCAAAAAAAATGAAAGAAAGAATAATTGCAGCAATGAAAAAACGTGTAATAAAAATTCAAAGTGATTTATTGTTTTTTCTTTCTTTCTTTAAAAAAAACTGTTCTTATGTGTTTTTTTGACTGATTTTTGCTAGGTTTTTTCTTTTTTCGAATAATTCAGCGTCAATTGAGGCTTTCGTTGTTTTTTTTCTTCGAGGTCATTTCCTTCTTCTATTTCTGTTTCTGTTCTTTCTTTTTTTTTGTCTTACATGAGTGTCTTACAAGTAGTGATTGATAACTTTTTTTTGTAGGAATAATAATAACAAAGAGAAAATAAAGGAATGAAAGAAAAGAAGAGAAGGGGATTAAAGGATTGTCATGAAAAATTATGTAAACTTTTTACCCAAAAATATTTTTATGCAGAAAGTAAAAAAACGTAAAAACGAAAGTAATACTTTTAAAGCATTACTGTATTTTTTTGACAATTTGTCATGAAACAAAAAAATGTAACTTTATATTTTCAATTTAAAGATTACTGTATCAATGAATTTTCTTTATCCATCGTAAAAATAATAAATAATAAAATTGTAATTAAAAGTCAACAAGTCAAAATCTACTTGACGGGTGTTTTAATTTTAAAAATTTGCATAATTGTGGTTTTTAACAAAAGAAGAACAAAGTGAGTGAAAAAGATTAATCGAAAAAAAAATACGAAAGCAGTTTGTTTATTTGTTTGGACCTTGGATTATAACGGTTTTCAACAAACAAAAAAAGGAAGGAGTGCGAAAAATGAATGGATAAGAATCTCAATAATATGTATGTGGCTGAAATAAAATGAATGAATGAAATGAAAAATGGAAAAAAAATATTGGCAAAAAAGATAGATTTATTTTTTTGATGATGGAAGGAAGAAGACAAAGGCAGTAGCAGACGATAATCATTTGACACATTTTTCATTAACCATCAGGTGGCCAATCAAAGCATTAGACAAGAACGGGGATAAAAGATTAACGAAATCTCCCCCGTTCTTTTTTCCTTATTGTTTTTTTTGCTGTTGAATGTGTGACATACCGCTGTGAAAAACTCCAAAAAAAGAAGAGTCAAAAAAAGAAGAGAGAAGACAAGTCTTGGATCATTGGAATTTTATTATTAATTCTTCCTTTTTAATAACTTCTTTTATTCCTTATTTTTTTTTTATTGCAATAAAATTATTAGAGCTTGGCGGCGAACTCCTAATGAGTTAAATGCAAGGAAAGAAGAAGAAAAAAAATAGTATAATTTATATTGTTTTTTTTTGATGAATGAATTGATTGCCGTTTTGTTTCTGCTGCTATATTTTTTAAAATAATATATGCAAAAAGTATAAAAATGGAAAAGAGACAGAAAAATACGAAAAAAATATTTGATCTAAGAAAAGGAAATATGCATGTTTTACAATTTTTTTCCGATGATGACAGTACAATTTTATGAGCTTTAATCAAACATTTAAGAGCCGAAAAAAATATGAATCTGAATTGGATCAATGATGAAAAAAAAACATAAAAAGGGAAAATCAATTTTATTTTGTGGATAATGGCGTTATAAATGGATATAAAGATATTTTATGGAAGGATCAATCATGTAAGACAGAAAAGATCATCAAAAAGTATAGTAATTTAATTTTGTAAAAGTTTATAGAAAAATAAAAAAAACTTACTGTCCAAGTCGAAGTTCCTGCAATTGCACATCCACCAAATTACCAGCCGATATCAGCGGTATCAATAAAATAATTAATCCAATTGAAAACTTCATCACATTTAAAATCAAAGAAGCCTCAAAAAATAAAAGGTCTTTAAAATATTTTTCTTTCACTTCAAAAAGTTTTAAATTCCTTTAGAGCAAAAAATTTTAATGCAAAAAAATACAAAATGAAGGAGACCCCCTGACGGGCCAACAAATTGCGCCTCCAGAGGGGTGACAAGAAATTTAGCAAAAACGGCAGCAAAAATAGCAAACACCAAAGAATTTTGATGGCACAAAAGAGAGAAAAATGGGGAACCAAAGACATTGGAGAAAGTTCGTTCTTCAAATTGCTCTCACTAAAACCCTTCAAGAAATGACAACTTTTCTGTTAAAACATGCAAAAATCTTTCTCTCTTTTTTTGAAGGGACACATTAAAAAATGGGAGATGTCAAAAAAGTTGCGCAAAAGCAAGTCCAACAAATCACGCAAACGCCATAAACAAACTTATAACTTCTGATATTAATTAAAGCCCCTCAGGGGAGTTTATAAGAAAAAGCAAGTAAGGACACGAAAGAAAAGGAATGACCGTTCAAAAATATATAAAGTAAAGAAGTGCCACAAAAGTGTCCCTTCTCTTTTTTGAATACACGAAAAAATAAATGCGCACTCCCGCAACAAAAATAAACGAAAGAAATTGCGGCGCTCCGCCTTCTTTTTTTTCGAAAGACGAAAAACGTTTGCAACAATTTCCCTCTCTTTTTATTTTCTTCATTGATGATGGTGGTGGAAATAAGAAAGAAATTTTTCCTTGTATCGAGTACCAAAAATAATAATAAAAAAAAGAAACTGATTGAAAACAAACACCGTTGCAGCATTCTTTTTTTTTTGTGAGAGGAAAATGAAAAATGATTTTTTTTCTGTGGAGTCAGTTTCTTCTTCCTTTGTCCTCCAACACAAATGCTTGATCGAAAAAAAGCTGTCAAAGGTCACTCTCAAAAATCTGAATAAAAAATGACTCAAGAAAAAAATATCTATGAAAAGCGTGTGTCTTTCAAAAAAAACAATTATAAATAAGGTTTGACATTTTGTAAAGCATCAGGTTTCTTTTCAACTTTCATAAGTGGCATCAAAAAGACATTTATGGAAAAGAAAGAAAGGGATGGAATTTGAATGAGCATTCAAGCAATGCTTCTTTTAACACAGTTCTAGTTTTGATTTTGTTTTTTAAAATATTTTTAAGTTCAATGAAATGGAAAATAATTTTAAAGTTTCCCAAGATTTCCAGTATTTTCATCAGCATATTGTTTAACAGCTCTTTTTTAAAAAGTGCTTTACGGTAATATTTTATCATGAGAATCAAACACTTTTAAATCGCCTGACTTGAGTTTTGAAAAAAAAAATTGAAAAAGTATATTTTATTTTTAAAAAAACAGCTCTGTTTTGACAAGTGACAATTTGAAATTTTTCGGGTTACTGTAAGTTGTTATAGTGGGCTGATTTTATGTTTTCATAATCGGAATAAAAAAATTTTGTTGCACTATTTAAAGGCATCTGTATTTTAAAAACGTAACTTCCTTTTGCAGCAAAAAAATCGTTTATTTACTTGTTTCATGTTTAAACAAAATAAATATATATTTTAGCATTATTTTATTTCTCATTTCATTTTATTTCTTTTTTCTTAAAAACTTCATCAAATAATTTATTTCTTTGTACCATATCTCTATAAGCTTCTTCATTTACTTCATAAAATGCAAACTGATATTTATAAAGTAACGGTTCAATTGTATAATAATCAAAATGTCCATCGGGAACTGAATCTTCAAATGCTCGTTTAATTAGTTCTCTAAAAAATTTGACTTTTACAGCACACACTGCACGTTCAAATAAAGGATATCAAACATTTGGATAATTTTCAATAAAACGCGTTTTTTTTTCAAAATCGAGCACTTTTCAAACTTTTGTTCAACACGATTTTTTTAAAGTGATCGTATGGACCTGAAACTTTGCATATAAGGTAGTCCAAAAATGAGATTGGAACTGGTTTC
>CABFKO010024991.1:0-21093 GCA_901766855.1 Panagrolaimus sp. ES5 | reverse complement strand
ATGTTTTCAACAGTTATTATTTTCTCTTTCTTTTTCCCTCTTTCTTTTTTCTCCTTTTTTTCCTTTTTTTTCTTTTCTCTTTTTCTACCTTTCCTTCTTTTTTCTTACGACACCGAATTTTGCCTACGAAACCCTCAAAAAAATGGCCTACGAACCTACGATACCTAAGGTGGGAGAAATCCCACCCAATCCCGCCCCGTGCCCACGTGTGTACGTTCAAGAAAAAATAATTCCCTATTAGCATAAAAAGTTTCGGTTAAACAAAAAATGTCGCAAAAAATATTATTTTATTACGGCGCACGGGCCGAGTTTTTTCGGCTCGGGCCCGGCCCGCTGCCATGATTATCTGCAACAAAAAAGTTTCTTCTCGGGTTCTTGGACTACAATAAGATAATGTGTCCGTTAAATTTGAATTAAATAAAACTTTTAAATTTCTAAGGGACCCCTCCTTCATCTCTAGTTCTCTATTAAAATAAATTACAACTTGCTCATTGTTTTCAAAATAGAAAACGTTTAATTTTTCTGAAAGAAAATTTATTTGATTATTGTTAAACATGAGTTGCAATGCATTCATTCACGAGACAAATCGTTAAAATATTTATAGAAATAATACGTACGCGTTCATTGTTATTTTAAATTTTTGTTAAAAAATTACAGATGGATTCAAGTAAAACTGAAAAAAATTCATCTCCAATGGATGATGGCACTGAACGCAACGGAAATGAAACCCCATCTCCTGCAGCAAATGTTCAAAGAAGTGAATCAGCTACCAACATTGATTCTTTTGAAGTTGTGGAAAAAATCGAAATCAATCAAGCAGATGAAGGAAATACCGTATCTGAACAAGAAAATGTTCGCAGCGATGAAGTTGATCAATATGGCAGAATCCCTTTGAATCCTTTAAATGATCAACAAACTCCGACATTTGATGAAGCGCATTATGATTTCGGTAATTCTGGACATCGTATCATTGAAGATTATCACAGCTCTGGTGAAAATATTTTCACTCCACCTACGCCACCACCACCCGAAACAAGTAATTATGATCGTCATGGTAATTCTGGAAGTCGTATAATTGAAGATTATCATAGCTCTGGTGAAAATATCTACACTCCACCTACTCCACCACAATCAAATAATCAACAACAACAAAATGATACTCCATTAACTTCTCGTAATGAAAGAACAGGAAATGGAAGCAATAATAACACAGCTCCAACAAGTCGAACATTGGATGAACTTTTTGAAAATTTTCTTCAAATGCTTCTTGAAACGAATCTTGAACAATTGGATTCATATGAAGTTCGAAGTTTTGCATTAAAAACTCCAAAGAATTATCGTCCACTTAAAACTCATTATTCTCTGTAAGCTTTATTTCACTTCCATTTTCTCTATTAATATTAATTTCTTTTTTTCAGTATCTTTGAAGTGCTTTTCAAAATGAAGGAAGTTAATAATCGTGCTGTTGTAAATGATACTTTAGCATTTATTGGTAAAGTTTTCGAAGGAGTTGATTTCAATCAATTTTTGCTTCAATTTTGGGCTGAACTTAAACGTCGTGATCTTAACCCAATCGGATTCTCATTTACTAATGGACAACCGAGATTTGATTATGATGGTGTAAATTCCGATCATAATAGCCCTCAATTTCTCAGTGTTAAAACTGTAGAAGTAAGGAAATTTAAACTTACAAATCATTATAAAACCGTTAATTTTTTAGTTCGCATGGTCATTATTTGTTGATCTTGATGCAACTATGAAATTTATTTTGGATAAATGTGTTTATAGTCAATCTTTGATTGTATTTCACTTTTGCGTAAGTTTTTCATATTCACTTTTTGCCTCTTCTCACGAATTTCTTTTTACAGATCTTGCGGCGTTTATCATGTCTTGGTGAATTTATGGTTGACGGTGGTCGTGGCACACAAATCCCGATATTTCTTCATTATATTCGTTCCCTTATCAATGATCCAGAAGTTCAAGATAATAGACGTCTTTATGAAATTAGTTTATCATTGATGGTTAGCGTTGCTTGGTCACATCGTGGTATGAATTAATAAATTTCTGTTATGTATAATGAAATAATATAATTAAATTTAGGACCTCATTGTTGGTCTTTAATGAGTCCAAATTTTGTTTTAAGTGAAATTATCCAAAATTTGCTTGAACATAATAATGCAACTTTTCCATGCTGGGTAAAAGCTTTACAAGAAATTTTCCATCCACTTGAAAGTTTTACAAGTGTTATTACATGGAAAGATGGTGGAGATACCGATGGATATGACAATCCTGGAAAATTTTTAATTGCTTTTGTTGAATGCTATCATCGCAATAATACTCTTGAAATTAATAATATGCTTCGAGATGTACTTGAGATTTTTAAAAAACAAATGTTATGTAAGTTGTACATGCATTCTGAACTTACATCCCTGATATTTAAAAACGTTTTTTAGTTTGTCGTGTCCGATATGAGATTTCCAAATTTGATGAAATACATCGTTTCGATTGGTTATCAGCATATTTTGTTGTTGAATTTTTGGGAATTTCAAATTTTGAACATCAAATTCCAAAATCTCTTTACAAACTTTTGCCTCCCAATTGTCTTGAAAAATACAGTCCTTTGCCAGATACTGTAGAAACACTTGATCAAGCTTTAATCCATATCTTTGAATTATACTTTCTTGTCGGCCCACAAATCTCTGAAGACCTTTATAAAGGTTTGTTTCCCATTCCTTTTTACAAAAAAATACTTTTTACATTTCTTATTTTTACAGATGTTTGGAAAACATATCCATCACCTCCAAGTTCTATTGAAGCTGTTGCACAAGCTATTATTGCTGCATTAAATAATTTAAAGAATGCTTTCAAAATTAGCATTGATCGCCATTTCACAAGAATGGTTCAAAAACTTTGTTCATGTATGGATAACAAATTTTTAGATTCAATGTGTAGCTTTGCAGAAATGAATGCATATTGTAAGTTTTTAGAAAATCATAAAGAACACTTTTTTAAATTGAAAACAATTTTTTAAGTTGTTTTCGGATGTCATCATATTTTTGTTATTGGCCGCGTTGTTCGGCGTATGATGGAAGCTGGATTAAATGGACGTCGCCGAGTTACTTTCACAGATCTTGATCATTCTGTTCATGAAATGTTCCTTAATTTTGTTGAAGTTGTCACTGATAAATTCAATGAATTTCGTGATGCTAACTTCGATACATGGCCACCATGGTAATTTTTAAATTTACCGTTTTAAAGGACAAATACAAATTGGCATTTTTTAGGCGTAGTGAACGTGAAAAGATTATGCCTGATGATAAATTGATGGCAATTGTCTATACCCTTGATCTTATTCAAAAAGATGCCTTTTGTATTTATGATATGTTACTTGGAAATGACAAAGGTGTCATTGATTTCCTCTTTTTTCTTCAAAAGAAGCGTAAAATTTTGGGTATTAATTATACCAAAGTTAGCAGTCTTGTTAATAAAATTTTTCCTCCTCCTGTTAACAATGAAGAAAATGAAGGTCAAATGAGAAATGCTAATCGTGATGGTCGTGAAAATTATAATGATCAAAGTCGTCGTAATAATTATGGTCAAGATTCTGGAAATTCTGATTACCGTAGTGTTCCTGCTTCAACTTCCCAACCTCATGATCGTTTTGATAGCTATTCAACTGGTCGAAATCCTCCTCCTTCATCAACTTATCAAGATCCTCATCATGGAAATCGTGAGCGTAATAATTATTAGCTTCAAAAGCTTTGAATGACTTGTAAACTTTGTTGTTTGCTTGGAAATTGTCTTTCTGAAAGATTTATTTTGTTTTGTAACGAATTTTTTAAATAAAAATTATGTATATGAAACATTGCAGTTTTCTTATTACTAAACTATAGTTTCCATTTATAAAATTTTTTTTGATGAAAAATAGTGACATGTCTTTAAAGCTTATAAAGTGTTATGTGTGGATCCGGTAGTGGTTACTGAAACATGGTAAAAATTTAGTTTTTTTGTAACTTTAAAAATTATTAAAACTTTAATTTGAACTTTGAAAAATTGTTAAAATATCAGAAAAAATAAAGATTTATTAAATCTATTGTTGAATAATGATAGGTAAAGGTGGAGCCCTATTATTAGCTCCAAATAAATTTCCAATATTTCCAATAATATTGAAAAAATCTTGTCCTTGTGAATTCCCAATTCCAGGTACAACAGGCACTAAAAAAGAGATATGAATATTTAAAGAGAGAAATAAAATTAGAAATATTACATGGTCCAGGTTGTGGCGGAGGAGTTGTTGGAACTTCAACTTTGATACATTTATTATTGGAAGTTTTTCTGTGATCGCATTTGCATAAGCATCTTCCTCGATAACATCCAGCATTTTCAGGACATTGAGCTTGAACAAAGCATGGCCCACCCAAAACACTTTTAACTAAGCATGTTGTATCGCGGGTAAAACTTCCAGCTTCACAACTTCTGACACATTTTTGACTTGGATTTGTCATTGGATTTGTTGTTTCATCTGTTTCTGGTTTAAATCCTGTTGCACATCGGCAAACATTTTTGTGACATTCCATTCCTTCTGCAGCTCCACATTGTTCATGCTTATGACATTCTGCACCTAATTGTCCTCGTGCAACACATTCACCATTTAAATACAGGGCTTCAGGTGCCATGGCATTACAAGGTCGCTTACAACATGCTGCCTTATAAATCGATTGTTAAATAAATAAATTTTTAAAGCTTAAAATACCTGTGCAAAGCTATCACCAGAAAGATAATGGCAAAAATGTGTATCAGAAGGGCATCGGCGAAGAAGGCCGAGACGTGTAAGATTTCCAATTGAACTTCCAGAAGAAGGTGTGCTACCAGGCATGCAAGTGTAATTATTGTCAATCACAGTTCCAAGAGGGCAAACTTTGGGACAACAATGTCCAATTGGTGAATCAGGAGTTGTAATACACATTGAGCCCTCAGGGCAATTATCAGCATGTTCAACAAAATTTGGAATATGTGCCATTAATGCTCGTCGAATGCATGTACTAGTTGGTTGACCACCAAATGGACAATTTGAAGTTGCAACACATTTTGAGCCTTGTTGTACAGTACCAGAAATGCAAACACATGTATGTGCAACACATGCAGAAAATGGTGAAGTACAGTCATAATGTCGGGAACAACGATCTCCAACTTTGGATACTGTAAATTTTCTCAATTGAATAATGAAAAACAAAAATATGCAAAATAAATATTACTTGATACACATTCACCATTAAGAATTGAAGTTGAACCGCGTTGAACACATTGACATTTACCATTTCGACAAAAAAGTGGTTCACGACATTTTGTTGAACAATCAGCTCCAATTTTGGCAGGTACTGTAAGCAATTAAAAAAGCGTTAAACATTTGCATGCATTCATTTTAAAAATATATTTTAAAAACATGATTACGTAAAAAATATTTTTTTGGATAGAAGAAAAGAGAAAAACTTGTATTACTTACATCGTACACATCGGGGAAGGCCACCTTTTTCGGAAGCCATCTTCACATAAAATGGATGACAATGACATGCTCCTCTTAAACATATCGAACCTTTATTTTCGCAATCACTATCACGATCACATTCTTCACTTAATTTTGCTTTACCTAAAAATTATAAACAAGTAATAAAATAATACTGTAATATTTTTTATTTCTTACCACTACATGGACTAAAAGCACCATAACAAATTTGTGTAAAAAATAAAAGATAAAAAAGATTATACAAAATAACGTGAAATATATTTTTCATTTTAACATTCGCGCAAAAAATATATTCAATTGATTACTTCGAAGAGGAGATTTTCTTTTTCTTTCTGACATCTCTTTTTCTCCCCATTTTTTTGGCGACACTGAAGGCGGCCTCATTTTTTGTCCGTGGTCATCTCTGATGCTATCGATCGGTCAAAAAAAAGAGAAAGAAGATGTTTCCATGAATGGGGATAGAATATATCTATCTATCTGACTCATCCTGTTTGAAAATATATTCATTCAAAAAAACGAGTTGTATTTTTTTTATTGAATAAGAAACAAAAACATCATTAATGTATATCAACAAAAAATAAAAACTTATACATTAAATTTACACGTAATCAACAATCGTATTATTAGTAAATTATTAATAAATTAAAAAAAGATGCTATAGCTAAGGCGCTTAACTTTTTTTTCTGTTTTCTTGCAATAATAAGCATAAATCAAAGCACCCGCATAAATATTTTTAACAAAAAAGAAAGAAATTAATTATTGTCGAAGCAAAATCTTTTTGGAGAATTTTGAATAAGGCACCGAACTACTATTTTTCCATTCAGAATAAAGTAATTTAACCAAAAATAAGTGAAAACTAATAAGCATAAAGATAAGAATAACCCAAAAAATGGTTGGTAATCCGGTATTTTCTCCATGTTTATGATAGGCAATTCTTTCAGGTAAATGTTTTGGAGCATCTGCAACATCAATAACATGTAACGTATCTTTGATATGATCAAGTTTTTGGCTGTCATCAGAAATAAATAAAATTGGAGACGGTGGTTTTGTAATTTTAAGAGGAAATTCAATTGGTAATGAAGTAAGCTTTTTAGGTCCATCTAAACAACCACCAGAGCATGCATACAGTATAGCATCAGAAGAACTTGAAAGTCGAACCAATGGACGATAATCGGTATCCATATCAAAAGTAATATTAACAAATGAATTTGGAGAGAATTCAAGGCCATCAACATGTAATTCACGATGAAGATCATCTGCAGGATCAAGAGAAAATTCAAGATGATGATGTGTAAATGTTGCTGCAGATAATGAAAGTAAAAATGCTTGAACAATTCCATGTGCGCCACTTTCAACAAGATGCATACAACCACGATGTTTTAAAGTAAGCATCCATATTTTTATTGTATTTTGTACATCTTCCAATGATGTCCATTCTTGCCATAATTTTGATGGAGTAAGTAATGTTGAATGTCCTTGATAGCAAAGTTCATTCTTTGTCATTAATGCCTTGTAATGCTAAAATTGATAATGGTGAAAGCTAATAAGACTAATAAAAAAATAACTTACATCTTTGGTATTTTGGGCAGTTGTTTTTTCAAGCAAGGGTGCACGAACAGAACTCAATAATGCAAATTTAGTAACTGCAATACGATCTGCATTAAGAGCATTTGGTGCTTTTGAAAATGAAATATTGAAGGAAGCACGATTTAACTAAAATTTACAGTAAAAAATTTTGATATTAATTTGAGATATCTCTTACATCTTTCCATGCATCTTTATGCTCAGTATCAACTTGATTCCAATGAAGAGAATTAATTTCAGTAAATTCTTGAATTGCTTTAGTTGAAAGCTGCCGCTTTGTTGCAAAAGCATCTGCCGAAACAACACCTTGCTCAACAACACACATAAATCGAAAACTTTCTTCTCTAAACTTATAATATTTAATACAAATCTTAATAGTGTTTAATAAAAAATTACCGCTTTTGGTGAACAACAATATCATTAGGAAGTGTAGAACAGATAACAGCAACTCCAATCTTTTGATTTTGAATATCAAGTGTACGGTAATATACAGGTACAGTAGAACTAAAATTATTTTTAAAAAGATCGTACAGAAAATGAAGTCACTTACATTTCCTGTTTTTCCCAATCAGCAGAAATACCACGTTCGAATTTAATACTTAAAGCAGAAAGCTAAAAATGCACAATGTTACTACAATGTAAAAAATATTAGTAAAGATTACCGATGGATTGGTAATTTTTATGTCTTGAACAAGTAAATTTGATTTAGTTCGATGTGCATAAACATATTCGTAAACACAAACGCATTTCTCTTCCTAAAATACATTTCCATCAGCAGAGCAAACATAAATAAAGTAAATTTACCACAATTGAACAATGTACAGCTTTTGACATTCCATCAACAGGATCAGGTTCAAAATGTAAAACAGCATCTTTATCAAATGGAAGATTTAATTTTACCAAAGGTTTCAAACCTTTTAATGATTCAAACACGGTATCATTTGATATGAGCATTAATTCACTTTTTGCAGATACATCCATTCCAATATATCCATTACCAATAAATGATACAATAGTTTTTGTTGGATCAACTTGTTTTCCAGCGTGTTTATCAAAATGATCAATAACGCATACTTCGGTAGGTGTTGATGGAGGGGTTGTCAAGGATGCCAAAAAAATATATAAAATAAATATTATAATTACAACAAGAGCAAGTATAACTCTTCGATTTATATTTCTTGGTGGTGATTCAAAGAACCTTTTAACATTACGTTGAATTTGTGTTATACTCATTTCTATAAAATATTATGTATTGAAAAAATAATAACAATTTAATACAGTTGATTAACACGCAAAATTTTACATTGAGTGCAAAATTTGCTGTAAAAAGTAAATTTTTGTTTTATGTTTAGCATGCAATAATTTGTCTCGCAACGATAAATGCTTACGCCCTATGGCACATTTCAGAAATGCTAATAAAATGCCAAAAATGGTTATTGAAAAATTTCAATATTGGTTCCTTTTCCAATTTTTAATGTTTTAACGATAATTTATCTTTTTTTAACTAATGCCATTGCCTCTGCCTCTTTTTTTCAGAGTGCCCTACTTTTAAATCCAAAATGCCATTTATGGTAGTATAATCGATTTCGTAAAAACGCTGCTTCTTTTGTTTTGAAAAAGAATAAAAAGTTTTATAGAAAAAAAGAGAACAATGAGCGCCTTGGAAGGTGTTCGTTTAATCCCGGACTCAACTGAACTTGAAAAAGATGGCAATAAAGTTGGAGTTGCAATTGGCGGTTTGCTTCACTGACTTTGGTAAAGGGAAATAATTTTTTATTTTTAGGTGGAGCTCCAACCTGTAATTGCATCTATGTTGTTCAAGTTTTTGAAAATTCTCCATGTTCTGCAGATGGTAAAATTGGAGTTGGTGATGAAATTATTGCAGTAAATGGTGTAAATGTTCGAGGCTCAGAAAAAGCTACAGTAGCCGAGTTGATTCGAAAATCAGAAAGTAAGAAAATAAATTGTGCAATATTTATTTTTTAAATTTTTCTTTAAAGGCCCTATTCGTATTTCATTTAATCGAATTCAAGTTGATCCTGAACGCGGAAAAACATTGGATATTTTATTTAAAAAGATTAAGCATTGGGTTGTTGAATCAATTGAACCTAAAACAGCTGATGCATTAGGACTTTCAAGAGCTGTATTATGTAATGACATGTTACAAAAATTACTTGAAAGATTAGATTCAAATGAAAAGTTTTATAAACAGTTGCATTTAAAATTATTAAGACTTTTAAGATGTCATTCCGCAACAAGTTCAATTCATAACGGTGGGTAATTATAAGGTTACTGTAGAAATATTTTTTGAAAAATTTTGAATTTTTTTAAACTTTCAAAATCAAAATGATTTTTTTCATTTTAGAAATTGGTTCTTTGATGGGACAAATAGCCGTTCGTGAACTTTCACCAAATTGTGTCAATTTATTTACACAGTATGCAGATATTCAAAGTTCTTTGCATAAAGAAAATACTCAATTTTTATCAAATGTAAGATTTCATTTTGAATCCTATCTAATGATAGTTAACAAATTAATTTTAATAGATTGAAAAATTAATTGACAGTATTCAAAGTCATGTAAAAAATGCCATCCCTGATGTTCGTTTTTCATTAAGCAAATATATGAATGCAAAATTTGAATATTTATCATATTGTTTAAAAATTAAAGAATTAGAAGACGAAGAAGTTGAAATGGCTGAATATGATGAATATCCAGCTCGAATGGAAACAGGAAATTATGAGTATCGTGTGATGCTTAAATGCCGTGAAACAAGTAGAACAAAATTTATTGATATGAGGAATCATGTACAAATTAAAATTCAAATGCTTGATGAAAAACAAGGTAATTCGCAAATTATGTGAATTTGGCACATTCAATTAAACTTTGAAATATTTTAGTAAATGATTTACCGCAACAAATGCGAAATATTATTGGTGCAATGAAAGACGTCAGTAATAATTGTCGAAATGTTTTACGAAGTGCATTTGATTATGAAATTGAAGTTGATAAAACAAAAATAGATAATGAAATTTATGGAATTATGCGGCATCTTGGAATAGATGCAGAAAAGCGACCAATGTTATCAAATGAAGATGAGATAAAAGTTGAAACATCTTCCGAAGATCCACCAACATCAACAGAAGAGGAACAAAAAAAGAAGAAAAAAGCAATAAATATAAATTATTGGAAAGATACTCGTATTCGTGCAACATGGCCACCAGATGAAATTGGAATGGATGCTTTGGATATTGAAGATAATGAAGATGAAGAAGATAATGATGTTCAAGGGAATGATAAAAAAAGTTTTAATCGTGAAACAAAAATTGTTGAAGGAACTTTGGTTGATCTTGACTTTGATGAAGCATCAGCAATTGCAGAACCATTATGGCCAATAAATTGGAGTAATGAAAAAGAAGAATCTGATTTTTCCAATGAATTAATTCCATCTGAATGGCTTACACAAACTACAACAGCATCATCATCAGAAACAATGCAAAAGGGAGTTGAAATTGAGCCAGAAATGCTCCAACAATTTCGTTCAGCTGAAGCTGAACTTTTATTGGTTGATCTTTAGCTTTTATTATTACTAAATACATATTCTTGCTGTATTTTTAAAAATATGCTTTGTTTTCACTTGTATTAATTAATTAATTAATTACCAGACATTCTATCTGTTTATTTTCTAGTCACATTTTTTGCATTTAAATTATAAAACAATTAAAAGACATGGGTTTTATGTTCGAAATACTATTGAGACCATACGAAACATAAATGAATGAATAATCATTATAAAAAAATAAAACAGAAGCACACAAGCATATTTCAAATAAACGAATACATAATGTTCGACTAAGACTAGAAAAAAAATCATAACATCATTAATTACCAAATGTGAGTTTCACGAATTTCACTTATAACATTATTAGCTTTGTTAAGAGCATCTAACATTTCAGAAGCATCTTTGCGACGTTGCGCCATAAGATCACTTTCAACAAGTAACTCATCAATATTTTCAGAGTTATAAAGAACCCGTACAAGTTCACTTTGAAGATTATCACGAACATTATTTACGAGGAATTTCATAACAGCTTTAGGAACCATATCTTGAATAGATTTGCGAACAATAAGAAAATATCCACGAATTAAACGTTCTATAAACAAAATATAATTTACAGTAATCTAAAATATTTTTGAAATGCTTACCGACTATTCCTGAATCACGTTTTTCACGAAAAGTTAATTCTCTATGACGAAATTGTTGAACAGCTTCTGTTGTGACAGCACCAGGAGTATCAACTGGATCAGTTTCTACAGGAGCAGTTTCTTTATGCTTGCCAAAACCTAACCATTTATTGCTTTCCTTTGAAGCATCACCAGCTGCAGTTGAAGAAGTTGTAGAACTTTGTGAAGCAGTACTTCCATCTTTTAATAATTGTGATTTAAAAGATGTTGCTCGCTTTCTTTCTTCTGCTGGAAAATCAACTTCTTTAAACATATTCACAAGTGCAGAATCAGTAAATTCAGGATGTTTGGTATTAATATATGCAAGTTGAATTCCAACAAGATTTCCAACAAAATCTTTTGTAGGAGTAATTCGAGAACTAAGAAGAGCAGAGACAACTTCATTTATACGTTCATAAAGTCGAGGAAAACGTTGCATTTCTTGTTGAATTTCAAAACCACAATGTTGAACAATTCGTAAAAGTTCTTCATAAACTAAATCAACGCAATTTAAGCTAGGTTCTTCTAAACGACGTATTTGTCTTTTAACAAGAAGTTCAAAGCTGACTTCTGGTACAAATAAAGCTGGCCTTGGACCCTAAAAAACAAGTACTTAATAAAAAAAATAATGGAGGCAACTTTTAAAACTTACGGTAGCATTACGAATGGCAGTAAGGATTTCAATTGGAGTTAATCCTCCCATTGGATCAATTCTTTCTACAGTATTACGAAAAGTGTCATGAAAAATGTAACCAATACGTGCACCACCGCATCTAGAAAAACATGGTTACGTTTAGTATGGAATAAAAATAAAATTAATACAATTCAGAAGTTTCAATATTTTTTGCATTTCCATCGATCGTTGAAGTATACGCAGTTGAAAAATGAGTAATAATTTGCAAAAGAGTTTTATTTTTATCACTAATTGGTTCACCATACGAATATAACAATGACTGACATTGAGCTGTCATAGTAGCAACACGAAGTTTTAACTGAGGTAAACATTCACGAATATGATGCATAAGAAGCTAAAATACAGTATTTTGGTTCCATTTTGAAATCTGTTAAAAAACTTACTCTATTCAAGGTTTTTGCTAAAAATTGTATACCATTTTTTGAAGCAAGTGTAGGATATTTTTTATGCAAAAACGTAACTTCATCTTTTAAACATTCTTCAATTGGTTTTCTGCTTTTAATATCAGCTTGTGAACGATTTACAACGCCAATAATACCAAGTTTTACGGGTACTAATTTGCCCATTAAAACATCCATTGCATCTGTGCCATGATCCATTAAATCAAGTTTTGTTAAAACACACAAAGTTCTATTGCCTTCTTTATCAACATCTCGAGCAAGCTTCAAAGGTTCTGAAGTAGCAAAATCTTGATTTGCAGGTGTAACAGCAAGAATAAGAGAATTTGGGTTTGAAATATATGACATAACCATATCACGAATAAGAACCTAAATACGACATTTAGCATTTGAAAATAAAATAAAATAGACAACCTCAATATCTGGAGGTTGATCACCAACTGGAACTTTAGTAATACCAGGAAGATCAATTAATGATAAATTTACAACCTTTGCAGAATATATTTTAAGATTAATAGGAATAACAGAAATGCCCTGAAAGATAAATGTAATTATACATAAAGGAAAAAAAATAATTTGAATCTAACTTTGTTTGTTCCAGATAACCGATTTGTTTCTTTTTCGATTTCTTCTCGTACTTTTTCAAAATCGGTAAATACATCATCAGGTAAATGTTCGAACGTTGCCCAATCACCATTTGCAAATCCTTAAAGCAAAAATACAATATTCATAGATACAAGCAATTATGAAACATACTAGAATCTTGGCGTCTTTTTGAATCATCCAATGGCATATGAATCAGATGGAGTAGAAGAGGCCGACGAGTAACAATTCCAGTTCCTCGTGGCAAAAAATCTCTTCCAACAATTCCTTCAATGACTGAACTTTTCCCAGCAGACTAAATACAATATAATAAAATATGATACAATTTTAACGTTAACAAAAAATCCTTACTTGAGAACCTACAACAACAATTTGAGGAAGCTGCACTTCATTTTCACGATACCCAATAGTTGCAAAAACATCCTGAAGCTTACTGATAATTGGAATCAAAGATTCCATTGGCAGCTTTCTACAAAATGTTAAAAATATATTATTAAATATCGTAGAATATTTCTTATTGTTTCACAGAGTTTTTTCAACACGCGCTAAACACAATAAAATTTGCCGGATTTGGTCTTAAAAAGAAGCGAGAAAAACAATGCCATGAATATTTTTTTGCATAACAAATAGCAACATTTGCAAATATAAGAAACTTTTTTATCAAATGACTGAATGCCTAAAGACTAAAAAGTATGTCATTTTTGAAGTAACTCAAACCCCGTCGTTGTGTTTTTTTTGTTCTTCTTCTTTCACCTTTGATGATGAAATTTTTGCAAAACGTCATTATCATTTTGTGTACCCGCGGCTTTCAAAACACATCTGCTTTTGTCACACTCATCTTTGTACTTTCTTGTCTTTGCATTGTTTTTGATTTTATTTTTTAAAATTTTTATTAGTCGATTTTTGGATTTGTTTATCAACCCAAAATTTTTGACTTTGTAAAAACAGTGATTACATAATGTTTTAATCAACCCAAAACCACATTAAAAAAGATTTTTAAAAAGTAATACATTTATTTCCACTTTATCTATTTATTTAAAAGCAGTATTTTGCATGAATAAGAGCTGCAGCTATTACAATTCAAAAGCTTACACCAAAATTTATTTTTTGTACTGTAGTTTGTTAGAAGAAAATATTTGTCAAAAAAAGTCTAAACACGAAATGTTCCTTTCACCTTTAATTTTATTATGTTCGAACTTGGAATAAAAATTGAAGAGAAGCATTCCAGAAATAATACATCAGTTTCTTTTGCGGAAGCGGATCATTTTGGTTTATTTTAAATGCTGAAATAAATACACAAAAGCTGCTTTTATTCATTTCTAAGTTTAAAAACATGCTTATTTCATCTTTTTAATTTGGTGCACCTTTTAAAAACAGCTGTTTTGTTTGCTTTATTTTTTTCATGCGCGTCTTTGCTAAACTTTTTAGCCGTGTTTATTTTTGTACTTTTGTCTATTGATTTTAAACTTTTTAATCTTACTCTTTTAGTACTAACTTTGCAGTGAAATGGCATTCCTTCCTCGATTATTTCCACCAAAATTGGCAATTTCTTTAATCTTTTCTGTGGTTTTGATTGCTCTTTTTCCTGCATTTGGAATCTTGGGATTTTTCCGGTCACTTTTAATTTTGACTCCGACTGTGTGGACTTTCATTTCATTTATAACATATTCTATTAAAGTAAGTTTCTTGAAACTTTTATATGTGTTTTTTAAAAATAGACTCTTTTTAGTTTATAACATTTATGTCTCTTGGTATTGTGGCTATTCTGGTATATGCTGATATTGCTTTTCCATGGGTTATGAGAAAGTTCAGTGAAATATTTATGAGACTTCGCCTTGAAGAAGATGAACTTTAATTCTGTTGTACTTTTAAATTTTGTAACATTTTTTCAATGATCTCTTGTGTAGTGCCTTAATATCTTTCTATACTGGTATAAATAATATAATCTTATTGGTTCTTTAGTTATGATACATATATTTTTGCTTTGGGATATCCCTAAAATATTTTCATTACTGGTTTGGTGAACTCTCTAGTTTAATTTAGCTTTAGATAACATAAATGCCTGATTTATGATTGAGATTAATTGCCGCTCGTGTTTAAGCGAGTTCAATGCTTCGTATGTATCTTTTCTTAATTAATCTTGTTTTCTGAAGGGAGGGCTTTCAGGAAATTTGTATTATATGCCTGTTTATTATCATTTACAGTTTGTTTAGCATTTCGGTTAGATTATCTAGTCAACTTTTCATTTTTTATCACATTTGTTCCATTATGGATTTGCGAGCTTATAGTTTTTTGCGGATTTTTTATTGGCTTTTTGAGTTTTATCATTCGCCCTCCTCCCAGAACAGATTTTACATCTCGAAATGATTTTTTTGCTATGGTATTTTCTTTTATGGAACACTGCATTTTGACTGGCTTTTTATTGTTATGTTCATATAAGCTTGATTTGGGCGACTCATTTGAAGGGAAACAGCTATCATGGTTTGTTGTATTTACTCCATTATTTATTTTAAGTTTCGTATCAATGGTGATATCAGTTTGGTCCATTCGACATGATAAAACCTTTGAGGTAAATTTTTTTGTTATCATGTTAAAATTTGAAAAGCATTGATTTTTAGTTCGAGCTCTTATTTTCAATTAATATTATCCAGTTTGTATTTGTGTCATTTAAACTTGATAGTGCCCTAAATTGGAGTTGGACAATTGTATTTGTTCCAAGTTGGGTACTATTTACGTTATGCTTTATTGGAACATTTTATTCTCTCATTTTGGCAATATTTCTTGGACGTCATTCACAATTTCTTAATACCCACCGACGTTCTCATCTCTTTAATGCTCTTTCACATTTTATTTTAACAGTTCCCTTATTAATTTTTTTTGTAATGTTAGCCAATAAGCTTGATGCAATAGAGCTTATTGATGATTATCCTGAAGAACAAGCTCCCTTTATTGTTGTATTTTCTCCCTTATTTATTTCTCTTTTCTTTTCCCTTTTATTATCATTTGGAAGTCGCACCGGAAATTATTGGTGGTACGGTATGCGAAAACCATTTTGTAATTATATTTTTGAATCATTTACTTGCTTACAACAATATGCCAATATTAGTTATAAATTTGGTGAAGATGCAACAGATTCAAATATTCCTCCACCTCGTTCCCGATCATCTGGTCAAACGAATGCTTCTCTTGTGAATCAATCCCCATCACCTTCATCAACTTCTGAACAAGTCTATATGTTACATACAAATGACAGAACAATAGTTACATGTAAAAAAGTTTCAAATTCTCATTTATGTTCAATAGAAGCTCCAGATTAATTTTATCTCTTCTTTAATGAAATATCATTTTTATTGCTTTAATACCGTATTTTGTGAATAAAAAAATGTTTGTAATTTTAATTGTATGTGTATTTAATGGATTTCCGTATTGTACTTTTTTACGTTTTCTTTATACTTTATATATTTGTATTATTTTATTTATTTGTCAGTTAATGATCGAATGAAATCTTATTACGATTTATTAAACGCATCGAAATCTGCATCAAGTGAAGAATTAAAACAAGCATATTTTGCCTGTTTACGAATCCATCATCCAGATAAAGGTGCAAAAAATTTTGAAAAATTTAATCTCCTTCAAAAAGCCTACGAAGTATTACGGTAATATAAAATTTGTTTTTGCTGCCACGTTTTTTTCAAAAAAATTATGCATTTTTAGAGATCCAAATCAAAAGAAAATATACGATTTGTGGTTGAAAGAACAAAATTTAAGAGCTGACGACGCTTTTGGTATTATTGACGAATTTCATTGGTCTCTGAATACGTGCCCAAAAGCAGAAGAAGCTTTAGAAGATATTCCAATTTGCCGTTGCTGTGGTGATAATTATATTATTGCATTAGAAGATTTAAATCATATTGTTGATTTTGGTTTATTTGATTGTTTAAGCTGTTCTGTTAAACTTAAGGTAAGCTAGTTTAATGGAAATTAAAAATATTTATGTAAAGCATTTATTTTTAGGTAATAAAAGAATAATGAATTCTGCAAACAAAATTCTTGTACTTGGTGATACGGGTGTTGGGAAATCAACTTTTGTTTCAACTCTTTGTGGAAATTCTGGGCAACCAAATAATAAAAGTACAATTGGTTGTAACATTGAATTATTTAGTTACACCTTTGCTGCTGGTACTCCAAATGAATGTACTGAAATTATTGAACTTTGGGATGTTGGGGGAACATCAATACATCGTCGAACTGCCCGTGAAATATTTATGGATGATGCAATTGGATTAATTCTTGTACATGATTTATCAAATTCTAAAAGTGAAGAAAATTTAATGCAATGGGTTAATCTTTTTTACGATGATCCGTATGCAAAAAGAAAAATTTCATGTCCAACTCAACCAATGACTTTTATGCCAGATTATGAACATAATCAACATCTTCCAACTCTTATTGTTGGTATGTTATAAGATTTATTAAAATATGAAAGATTAAAAAAATTTTTAGGGAGTCATTATGATAGCCATCATAATCGTGCTCGAAATGACACAAAACTTACAAAATTAAAAAGTCAAATGCGAACATTTATCATAAATCTTGATTGTCGACAAAATTTGCTAGCTGGATCAACTGAAAGAATGACCATAACTAAATTTTTTGATACCGCTATTGAAAAGGCAAGAGATTATGATCCTACTGGTGCTTATGGTGGACATCATCGACGTCGCAGAATTGCTCCATAAATGATTTATTTATTTTTTACTATTTTTGATTGTTGATTTTTATGTGTTTAACAAGCTGATTTTTAAAACGGGGTTGCTCTAATTTTGTTTTGACAGAAATTCTAAATAAAATCTATCGGAAATTTTGGTTATACTGTTATCATTTATAGTTCGTAATCATCGGACGTACTGGCAAGAACGAGATAGAAGCTAGAATGAATCAAGGTTTTCTTTAGCTTTTCCGGAAAAGTTACATTATAACATACATATCGAAGGTCAAAAAAGGAAAAAAGAAGATAGAATTCGTATCAAACGTAGAGAACTATGTTAAAATAATGTCTTTACATTCGCAGGTGTCTTAAATAAAATAAAGTAACATGTAATTTTATAAAAATATTAAATTATGTATAACCCAAACTTTTTATGGATAATTCATTATTGAAAGAATTTAACATCATATTTGTAGTTACAGTATGCCGAGGACAATAAGTTTTGTTTTCAATTTATTTCACTTATTCCCATTTTGATTTGGTTGCAAGTTTCAGCCATATATTTTTTTAAAATAATTTTTGGCCTAATTGTCTAATAGGCACCATGATCCATATAGTCAATAATAGATAAAACTAACGGGATTTTTAAAAAAAGTTTTTTTCAAAGCCCAATATTATTTGTATAAAATGTCATGGAATGCCAAAATGAAGGAAACTAAATTTAACTGAATTTTTTATACTACCAAATTTTCTTTCATGAACATATATTTTATTTTATTACTTGTTTTTTATTAAAATATGGCAACAGATGTTGAAATGCCATTGGTGGCACCAACACCACCTCCACCATCAGTGCCACGGCAGGAAGGTCGAACACCATTTGGATTTCGGGTTCCAGGACCTGAAAAAAAGCCTTTAATACCTTTAGAAGAAGTATCATTAAAGCCAATTGCTTTGCAATTTTTAAAATTAAGAAAAAATGTACATAATTTATTGCAGACGTAAGATAATAAATAATATGCTTATTTCTGATAAAAATAAATTATCTATATTATTTATCTTTTAGATGTTCTGAAGACAGTGTTAATGGTGAAATGGTTGAAACTATTAAGGAATTAAAAACAACTTTAAGAGGTTTTAAAAGCGAATTTAAAAAGTTACCAAAAATTAATGATATTCGAGAGGAACAGCAACATCGAATTGCAGAATTGTTGAAACAAATTCAAATGAAAGATGAATTTTTGGCTAAATTAATTGGACCACCTTTAATTAAGAGTGAAGGTAAGGATAAAATATTAAAAAATGGTTGCATATAAAAATTATTATGCTTTAGTTGAAGATGCATCCATTCATATCGAAGAAAAGCCACAAATATCTGATGAAAAAATGCAAGATGGCGAGAAAAAAAAGAAGGAAAAAAAGCTTAAAGCAAAAGCTAAAGATAAATCTGCTTCAAAAAGTCAATCAAAGGATAAAGATGGAAAAGGAAAAGAAAAAACTACTGAAAAATCATCTGCAACATCAAAATCTCACAAATCACAAAAAGATTCCAAAGAAATGCAGCCAAAGAAGTTTAAATCAAAAATTGCAGAAAATATTTTACCTTCAAAACCAAAAAAGAAACCTATTGAAAAACGGCTTGTTGACCCTGCAAAAATTAGAAAATTGAAAGAAAAGATAGCTGATGATAAAAGAAAGCGAGCAGAAGTCAGAAATGCAATTGCAAAGATTAATCCTGAAAATTTGCCTATACAGAAACTTATTGGCCCTCTTCCCAAACCTTCTGGTACATCAAATTTAGATGCGAAAGAAAAACAAAAGGTTTTTACACAGCAAGATTCCCCAACAAAAACAATAAGTCTTCAACCTGAACTTCCACACTCTTCATTATTTCCACAAAAAGATAAACCTATACTAACACAAAGTGAAACAACCACAAAAGATAATACACAAAAAGAAGATGAGACAAAAAATGGTAATGAAGTTCAACCGGCAGAAGAAATGGAAACACAAAATCCACCAGATCCACCATCTCCTCCAATTGTTAAAATTATGCCACTTCCAGGAAAGAAATTACGAAAACCCGAACCTCCAATGAAAAGTGTTGTTACATTTGGAAGACAAAAGTTCTTAACAAAAAAAGATCCTCCTAAAAATCCAGAAGATCCATTGAAATCTGTTTTGAAAAAGCCTGAAGGTGTTGAAGAAGAGCCAAAGCTTCAACTTGAAGAAAATAAAAATGGAGAAAACCAAGAAAAAATAGAAAAAGTTGAAACTGTCAAAGATGATAAAGCAT
Organism: Panagrolaimus sp. ES5; assembly: GCA_901766855.1. Lineage (NCBI taxonomy): Eukaryota > Metazoa > Nematoda > Chromadorea > Rhabditida > Panagrolaimidae > Panagrolaimus > Panagrolaimus sp. ES5. The sequence goes on along the minus strand of CABFKO010024991.1, from coordinate 1,063 downwards.
CAACATGGAAAGATTTACGACAAATGTTTAAGAAGGAAGGTAATGCTGCAAAAGATGATAAACAGGATCAAGTTAAAAATAAAGAAAATACTTCAAAAAATTCAAATGTAAAATTATCGAAACAATATAAACTACGGAAAGCGCTGAAAAGGCTTGCAAAGATTCAAGCTCAACAAGAAAAACGTAAAGCTGAAGAAAGAAAAAAAGCAGAAGAAAAAAAGAAGAATGATCCAACCGAAAGAATGAATATCTTTAAATATTTTGAAGATGAGAAAGCTAAAAAGAAAGCTTTAAAAATGACATCAATAAATGCTTCAAAGAAATCAAGAATTGTTAAAAAGATTGTTAGAAAACCAATTTCAAGGAATGAACAAATTTTAAGAAAAATTCGTCGAAATGCAATTAATAATGCCCAACGTGATGGATATTATACTTCCCCGTTATTAACAATAAAATATATTAGTGAATTACAAAATATGATTGAAAATGCTGAAAAGAATAGCATTGCTTTATCTTCAGCAGATTTTCGACGACTTCGTTTTAAATATTTTTCATGTAAAGATTCTGAATTATATGAGGAAAAGCTACCAAATGATAATAAAAGACCGATCTCAAAGCATGATATCGAACAACTTCGAAAAATTAATTTTGTTCAAGAAAAAAATGGTGGAAATCAAAAAAATTTAAATATTACCACATATCAAAAAACAATTCCTCGAACAGTGACAGACCTTACAATGCGACTTCCAAGAAAAGAATTTGAGGAAAATGAATTGGATCAAAGCCTTTATGCAGAATTAACAAAAATGGGCTTTTGATAATTTGTTTTTTTCATGTTGTTAATATTTGTAATTTAAATAAATTTGTGCTCATATTGTTTATACTTTTAAATTTAAAAGGTTCTAAAACCCTTTTTATTATTTATTTTTCAATTTTTTGCTAGATTACTGTATTTAAAACAAACATTTTAGTTTATCTTCTATATCAAATATCAAAATGAGTTACGATAATGGTGAAGCTCTTGGTGATTTGGTAAATTAAATTTATATTAAATAATATCTTA
>CABFKO010024969.1:2444-19070 GCA_901766855.1 Panagrolaimus sp. ES5 | reverse complement strand
TGTTTTTTAAATATTTATTTTTTTAAATAAACAATTTTTATTATTAAGTTTTTGCATTTTGTAAATACAACAAATTTTTCTTTTTTTCCATTTTTGATGCACTGCTTTTGTCAATGATCCGCCAAATTTATATAACTTTTTATAAATGTTGTTTTAAACCATTTCTGAAATTTATATGAAAACCCGTACACACATATTACAGATTCAAGAATGACGGATGATGCAATGAATGTTGATACAACAAGCTATGATACAGCTAAAGCAGTAAGTCCAAATCATCCATACAAAGATGCCGTACTTCATGCCACTCGAAGAATTGTAAATTCTTATTCGGATTCATCTATTGAAGGATATATTCGACTTAAGCAAGCTACAGAATCCATTGATAGATTTTTTGCTGAAGTTAGAAAATCAGAAGCTCGAGTTGGAACATTGTTTTTTATGAACTTTGCAAAGACAAAATTAAGTGAAATTAAAGATATGGATCCAGTTGAAATTACACATCGAATTTGCCTTCGATATGAAACATATTTAAAGCAAAAATATAAAGATGAAGATGATGAAGAAGCTAAATCTGTTGTTAATGCTACAGTTCCAGACGAAATATGGGTATTTTAAAAAACTTATTCAACATTTTGGAAAACATAATTTTTTTAGAGTCAATGTTTTGAACAAGCAATATATTTTCGAGCAATAAAATATGGTATGGCAATTGAAAAATTATTTCATATTCGTGAACCTGAAACTCCTCAACGAGCTAAACAAATTGAAGATGGAATTCGAAATTTGCTTGATGAGGAAAAAACTTTTCAAAATGGTGTTGCATGGATTGATGTTTTTAAACTTACAAAGCTTAAAAATGAACAATTTGATACTGTTTGTTTTTTTTTTGCTTTTCCCAGGGTACTGTAACATGTCTTCTTTTTAGATTATTTATAAGGCACATATTATTGCAGCTTTGAATGTTTTTGATACATTTCTTTCAAATGAAGAAGATCAAATTAAATATCTTAAACTTTTGGATGAATGCCTTGCTCGATCATTAAATAATGAAAGATTTATAAATGATTTTGAGCTTGCATTCATTCAAACCGTTCAACGTCAAAAACTACCAAATTTAATTGGTAAACAAGCAAAGAAATACGGATTTGATATTGAAAAGCTTGGATTTCGTGCTCATCGTGCCCGGGTTATCAGTGATATAAAATATAAATATCATACAGAAAGTCGTGAAACTTTTGAACATTTAGTTGTTGAAGCTCTTCGTAATCGGAGTATTGAATATAAACTTGATTTCCTTGAATCTTTTTCCCGTGATAGAAGATATGCATATTGTTGGGCAAAGTTTTTTGAAATTCCACCAGAAAAAATGCCAAGATTTTTGAATTTTACTGATAAAACTTTGGAATTTGATGCTGAAGCATTTGTTCAAGGGTAAAATTTTTTGCATTGAGCTTCCCAAAACATAACAATTTCATATTTCCAGAATGACTAAAAGATCTGTTACACCAGTTGCAGAAGATTCAATTGAAACTGTTACACTTTTTGGCCAAAGTTATGAACTTATTACTGTTGGAACTCGCAGTGCATTGAGAGGTACAGTAACTTTTTCAACAAACTTTTATTTTTTAAGTTTACATTTTTGCGATTACTATCATATTAATTCAACATCGTTAAAAAGTAATTTTTAGAATTTGGCCAAAAATATTTGATTGATAAAAGACCAACAATTTTGGGTTTGGATTGTGAAGCTGGGTCGCTTGCCACTTCAACGGATTCAAAGGTTACTGTACTTCAAATAGCAACAAGAGAATGGCTTTGCCTTATTGATGTTTATCTTTTATCAAAAGAACTTGGAGATGAAGATTGGACAGACTTTTTTAAACATATTTTTCATCCAGATATTGAAAGAATTGGATTTGCATTTTTATCTGATTATGCTTTCATATTTAATGCCTTTCCACATCTTTTAACACTTTTACAAGAAGAAAATCGAAAAGTTTTATGTCTTGCAAAATTAGTTACTGCAATTCTTACAAATGTTAAAGCTGAAAAAGCTGTATTCCCTGAAAAAGTTCCGGCAAATATTAGTCTTCAAGATATCTGTGAAACGGTTTTGGGTTATAGTCTTAGCAAAGAAATGCAAAATAGTAATTGGACACAACGACCATTAAGTCAAGAACAAAAAATTTATGCAGTGAGTGATGCATTGGTTGTTGTTTTGATTAAAGATAAAATTGAAAATGCTTTGAAAAGGTTAGTTTTAAGTTTTTGTTTTACAGAAAATAAAATAAGGATATTTACAGTAAACTTGATGAAACAGAAGTTGATGACATTATGAAACAAGGATATATTACACAAGTTGCTAAAGTAAAAGGTGTAAAGAAAGATAAAATTGATATTGATTCATTGATCAAAATTCCAAAGAAAACAATTGATTTTTGTGATATTGTTGAAGAAGCAAAGGTTTGTCTAATTTTTGTTTTGGGGTTGCTTTGTAAAAGTCAGATATTTTAGAAAGTTGCTGAAAATTTAAAAAGTGAAGGTCAAGAAGTTGTTCATCCAAAAGATATTAAACTCATCCTTGATGCCCCATTCTTTAATCTATTTTCATTTTTACATAATCTTGGCATAGATGCTTATGACATCAGATTGAAAGGTGTTGCAAATCAAAAGCAACAAATTTCAATTATGGATGAAGAAATGCTTAAAGATGATAAAACAATTTTGGTTACAACTGAAAAGCGAAAAAAAGAATTTCCTTCAATTGCTGCAAATAAAATTCCATATTCTAGAATTTTAATTATGCCAACAACGGGTGATTTTGTTTCAATCAATTACATTTCAAGAATTTTGCAATCTTTAAAAGTTGGCATTGATGAAGATTATTTCTTCACTCGATGTGAGGTACGGTAACTTTTTTTTTTGTAAAGCTTAATTTAAATGATAGTAACACCAAAGTTTATTATGAACATTTTTGAGTTTACTTTCACAGAAAAACAGCCCACTTAAAAATTTAAATTTTTCAGAAATGTTCATCAGAAAATATTCAACCCCTTCCATCACCAGTTTATATTCTCGTTTATTATATTTTTTTGGTAATTAAAAAAATTGGATTTCGATTTTCTGTAACAATGGAAGATATTCAAAAAGCTGCATCTGATGTCAAAGCAATGAATCCATCAGAATATGGCGGCTTTAATGTTAAAGTATTTTTAAAAGAACAACAACATAGCAAATATCTTCCTGAAATTGTTATTGATTCAAAAAATTATCGAATTAAGCCATTGTAGGTTTACATAAACATTCTTTAACAAAAAAATACATGCATCAAACTTTTCAGAACATGTCAAGTAATTCCAAAAGGTGGAGAAAGTGCAACGTTTAAGCCATCTGGAAGTGCATTTTTTGCTTCCAAGCCTCGTGTTAATCATATTGTCTGTACAGATTGTGGCAACATGTATCATAAGGAAGACAGCAAAGAAATCCGTGATGCAATCGCTGCTGGAAAGGTATTAAATTTGACATTTTTGATTACCGTATAATTATTCAAATTCTTTCTTTTGTAGGAATCATATCATCTCACATCTGTTTGTGACAATAATGTTGAAGAGGTTCGAATGAAAATTATTGAAATTATTCGAAATGTTTTTTGTGAAAAGAAGGCTTAAAATGCTGGTGCAATTTAATCATTATTTATTGCTGGTAACTTTATTTGTTATGTTTGTTTTTGTAAAATCTGCTTTGCAATATTTGGTTTTCAATAAAATTGATATTTTTTTAAGCGTTTAAAAAACACAAGACATGAAAATTCGTTGATAATGATATTAAAAAGTTAGTGTGACATTTACCTAATTGGCGCCCTCTTTAGCTAAAATTAAAAAATTCAGTCAAGGCCGCCGATTCACAGTCTCGTCAAATACATTTTTTTTTCAAACTTTTTTTTGATATACATGTATAACAAAGTTGGAAAGACTAACTAAATCTTATTTTTTTTCATAGTCTTATTTATTTTCTCATTTTCCGAATCAAATCACTTTCCAATTACGTTCGTAAAAACAAAATCGAGGACAACAAAAAATCTAGAAGGCGGAGAAGAAAAAAAAGAAGAAGGAGATGTAAAAAGACTGCCATCGGCCACCCCATCATTCTTGCCCCCTTTTTTCTAACATTTTTTAAGACAACGAGTTGAACGACCTTTTTTTTAACGCCAAAAAAATTAATAGTGACCGAGTGACATTGACTTCAATGATATAATTTCTGTTTTTTTATATTTGTTTGATCATTTTTTCAAACGAACCAATTGTTTTTTACAAATACCAAGTTTTCCCATTGTAATAAATTCATTTTTATTGGCCAAGCTTTTTGTTGAGACAAAGTTTTCATTTGTTTTAATAATGAATTTCAGCGGACTGCTTTTTTTGTGACAGTAATCATAATTTGTTCAGTTTTGTTTTTTGATTTTACTATCTTGAAAAGTCAACGTTAATATTTTTGTTGCCACAATTGAAAATACATAAATAATTTTTTTTTGCAATGTTATTCTTTTTTTATGCATAAGTTTTTAATAGTAGAACGGTTGAGCAGCTTTTTTTGCCTTAATTGCACTCAACTTTAAGGAAAAAGAAGTCACCACCACCGTCGCCTCATAACGCTGATTCCTCTTTTTTTTGCTTGTAAGAAAATGCGACATGTTTTTCTTCTTTTCTTTTCCTTTCTTTTCGATTTCAATTTTTATGAAAAAAAAACTTGCAGAAAAAAAGGGTTACACCCTTTTTTGAAATTCCGGAAAAGGAAGAATGATTCAGAAGAAAAAGAAGAAAAGATATCCGAGACGAAGCGTGTCGCTTTCAAACCATCGAATTATACTGTTATTTTGATCTGCCTATGTATATATTTATTTGAATTACATTTAATTGGATTTCTCTTTCCTTCCTTAACGCCCTAAAAAGGCATATACAGACAAAAACAGCTTATAAAATCGCAAATAAAAAGAAGCGAATCTTTTTTGACAGTTACTTAAAAGTTAGTTTTCTGGATCAAGTTATCTATGAAAGAAAAAATCGCTTTTAATTGTATGGATTTTAAAAAAATGTACAGTTATTTTCAAGTTTTGTTTGCAACAAGTTTCAAACAAAAAAAAAGAGCCCGCGCTTTTATTTTGTGATAGTAAAATGTTATTTTAAATTTTTGAATGTTCGCGTTGCTATCCATGTTATTCAGCTCAGTAAGAAAAAAAATACATTTTTTCCCTGCTGTGTTTTGAACTAATTTTTTGACTTCACTGGCACTTTCTATTCTTCATGATCAATGTCTTTTTGCTGTTTTTTAAAGTAGCTCTTCACAGCACATTTTTACAAGGTTGCGCAAATCGGTTGTCTTTAAAAGTTTTTTTTTGGAAGAATCATTTTTCTTCTTCTTTTGTGGTTACTACTTTTTTTATCGTTATATCTTTGGCTGAAGTAAAAGATGCGAATATAAGCCAACAAAGATATCGGATATAATGTATTGATGACATTTTTGTTGGGACTATCACATTTTTTTAAAAACTTGACCGGGCACACACCATTATTCCTTTTTTGTAATGTCCTTTTTTTCCTTTTTTTTGCTATCACTCAAACGGATCTCGGTTTCATTTATATTTCAGAGGCCGTCAATGACCTTCGAGAGTGAAAAAGAGACCCAGAAAAAAATGTTACATATTTTTTGGTATCTTGTTGGAACTTTTGTTTATTTTTTTCTCCTCGTGATATATTTTGTGTTCACTTTATTAGCTTACAAATATGCTTAATACATCTTTCACATTTTTAGCCAAATGGCTCACTTGCCTTTTATACAATTAAGCCTTGCGGTGATAATATTCACGGTATTTACAACAGCATATGATGGAATCCACGTCAGATTAGTACAACCTGCTGCAAGGATAGCTGAAAGAGGATTTAATGTTTCAAGAAATGCCGAATCAAAATGTCCCACAATAAGGCAGGAAAATGGTAAATATATTTTTACTTATTGTAGCTTTTTTTAAATTTCAAAATGTTTTAAATCGGTTTTTGCTGATTCATTTTTTTTGACGTAATTTCCGGACCATTAGAAGTTGATTTCTTTTCTGTCACATCATTTCTTAATCCATTTTCAAAAAAAGATGATTCAAAAATTTTATGCATCTCTTTTATTTTTCTTTCTGAAAATTAAAATGAATTGATCTTGACTTTAAAGTGTTCGAAGAAAAAGTCTCTTCTTCTTCCACAATGACCCCATTTGTTAGCACATTCATTTTTTATTTCTTTAAAAACATCAATCAATTTTTTTCATGGAACTTTAATCTTCTGAAAAAAAAAGAGTTGTACTTCAGAAAATCCGAATTTTTGATTAGCCCTAATTTTACATTTTTTATTCATGTTTTTCTTTACATTACAAAATTCGAAGAAAAAAATCTAGGGTAACATGTATAAAAACCAATGAATGATTTGAGCGATAACATGAAATATAAAAAATGATGCAAATTTTTATTGCTTTTTGTGGATCAAATTTAGGATAGCTTTTTTTGTTGTTTGAAAAAAAGAGATTGCACTAAATTTCAAAAGGCTGACTTCTTTGGATAGTAACACTCTATTTCCAACTTTCATCTTTTTTATTACTATCTTCGATTTTCAGTTTAATAGAAAAAAAATTATTTATTTTTCTATCTTTTTTTTCATTCGTTTGTCGTCTTTATTGTTCTTATTTATTACATGGCAAAACGTTTTAAATAGATAGATTGCCAGTGGTGGCGGTGACATAGAGAGAGAATACTAGGTATTACTCTCTTCTTTCTTTTTTCGGCAGGGGTTTGCTAATCTTAACGGAATCATTTAGTACCACCGCGTTTCTTTTTCTCTTTCAATTTGATGGTGAAAAATTATGACCTTGATCCAGGCGACGACGGAAAAAAAGGAGCGGCAAGCAAAGGCACTTGAAGGTCAGCAATAGTCAAAAAAATAGGGGGATAACGATGCAACAACTAAAAATTGACAAAAAAAATCCTTTTGTATTCATTTTTTTATAAGAATCTTTTCCGACAAAACTGTTACCGATGTTGTAAATATATAATTTTTTGTCTTTTTGACTTACAAATGTTTTTTATTGAAAAAAAGAAATGGAACCAAAAAAATGCACTTGAAAAGCAAAAAAATAGTTACAGTATTCGGCTTGGTGATAAACCAGTACTGTATAGATTGGCAATAAAAAATTAATTACAAAAATCCAGTTATAAATTCTTGTTAATCTCCTTAAACTCATAAAATATTGGTTTCAATTCTTTCTTTTTTTTTAATTTAACAAATTTGGTCATTGTTTTTGTCTTTCTTTCCTTCAAATTTTGATGATCAAAAAATTTGCGGAAAATTCAATTCTCTTTTTTATTTTTCTGACAAAATTGGAATGCGGCCGAAAGCAGGTCAAATGAAAATTAAACTAACAAACGTCAAGTTCACCGTTTTAAAACATTTGAAATCTTCTTTTCTAAAAATGAATTAAGAAATAAAAACATAGCAAATTTGTAGACATAAAACAATTAAAATTTATAGATGCAAAAAATATTATCAAAGCTGGAAAACCTCTTGAATTCGTATGGTTTAATCCTTCAGCAGTTCAAGGGGCATACAGAATAGAACTTTTAAATGCAAATTATGAATTAATTTCAACAATAAAAGATTCAAAAAAATCTGGAAAATTTGAAACAAATGGATTGACAACAGCTAAAATTGATATCCCTGATTCAATTTGCAAAGATTGCATTATTCGACTTGTTCAATCAACGATGGATAATTCTGCCCAACTTTTATCCTGTGCAGATGTAAACATTCTTAAAGGCAAGTCTTTGACTTTTTGGGACAATTAAAATAATTATTATGCAACATGTTTTTTTTTAGAATCACCAGTTGTTGTTAATAAATGTGAAGGCGAAGAATGTACTGGTATGTTTTCTTTTCCCTTTCACAACTGAAATATAAAAATTTTTTTTATTGTTTACAGTTGAATGCTCCAAGGATGAACAATGTGGATCAGGGACATGTGTTAATGGTAAATAATAATTTTTCTGGAAATATTATAAAAAATATTATTAATTTCTAGGAAGCTGTTACTGCTTAGAAGGATTCTTTGGATCAAGTTGTACTAAAGAATCAAAATATTCTCCTCGACAACTTGATTTGGAAGAGTATACCCAACATCCATCATCATCTCCAGATTCCAAAAATAGGCTTTATTGGAAAATTGAAAAAGTATATTTTTTTAATCAACAATTAATTAAAATTTTAAATTGCAAAAAAAGTTTAGAATGAAATTGAAGTTATTTTAAAATTCCCCACAAATACATGGACAGTTTTTGGATTTCGGCCTGCAAATGCAAATGAAAAATGCCCTTGGTTAAATGACGGTAAAACACTTAAGAGTGATAGCCAAGATGGAAATACTTTAGACGGATTTGCAAAACTTCCAATTCGAAGAATTAATGACAGTAAAACTGTTGATGCTCGTATGTTGCTTAAATAATTAATCAAACAATAAATAAATATTCAAATTTTGAAGATGGATGTGGTGAAAATGAAGTTTTTTCAAACTGTCCTGAATATTCAAGAGAATGTGAAGCTTCATGTGATTGGACATCTTTCCCTGAATCTATTCCATCATGTCCACGAGCATGTGGAAAAGCACGTTGCGTTTGTGAAGAAGGAACTGTTCGAGCTGGAAATCTTAAAAATCAATGTGTACCATTTAATGTTTGCCAAGAAGAGGTTTGTTTATTAACAGAAACCGGCACATCTCGAATTACATAAAAACATACAATGTCAAAAATTTAGGTAGCTGTTGAATGTCCAAAAAATCAAACATGGGCAAAATGTGGCACAGCTTGTGAGCCATCTTGCACTACCATGTATGATACAGTAAGAATTTCAAAACATTTTTTAAATGTAATACAAAATATACGCAAATTTTTAAGGCTCCTTGTACACATAAATGCCAACAACCTGCTTGTACATGTGCAGATAATTTTGTTCGAATCAATGGGGAATGTATTCATTGGTCACATTGTCCAGCTCTTGAACAAAGAGTCCTTAAACCTATTGAAGATGATGAAACTACGGTTGTTTCAACAACTGTAACACATTCACCTCCAACTGCTCCTGTTACTTGGACTTCTTCTTCTGCGTCTTCTGCTTCTGGAGAACATGTAACAGTTGGAGAAACATTTAAATGTGCTGAAAATGAAACTGTAAATGAATGTGGTCGGATTTGTGAAGCTGATTGCACTACAATTTTTGTTCGGGATGAATGTAATGAATGCATGAAGCCTGCATGTGCATGTAATCAAGGATATGCTAGAAATGGTGGATCTTGCGTATACTGGGGAGACTGCCCAATGACTGATGGGCTTCAAACAGTTGCACCTAAAACCACCATCAAACAATTAATTGCTGAAACAAGACCAACAACAACAACCACCACTACTTTTGCCCCAACAACAATCAAACGGACATCAGCAGAAAAGCGTACTTCTGCTGAAGTAACACCTTTTGTTGCTGCAAATCATGATGATGAAACTAAAGTTGAATCAAGTGGACCCCCTTCTGAAGTTATTGGAGATCTTTGCTTTGGGGAATGGCGTTGGCCTCGGGATTGTCGATCAAATTGTGATTATCGACTTTCATGGAATTTCGCAGAAGCAAGTGATGAAATTGAATTTTCTTTAGAAACAAAAATTTCATCAAATTGGTGGAGCGGAGTTGGATTCTCAAAAACTGGAACAATGAAAGATGCAGATTTAATTGTTGTAAAATCTTTTGGTGGAGTTCTATCGCTTCATGATATGAGTTCAACATCATACGGTACGTTATCTTCATTGATATGAGTGATAAAATTTGACAACATTTTAGATACACCAAAAGAAGATCCAATTAAAAATGTTTATACTCCAACAGTTGTTGGAACACATGTAAATGGAATTCTTCGAGCACAATTTACCCGTAAACGTAATACTGGTGATATAAATACTGATGCAATCTTTACTGATAATGATTGCTTCCATTTTCTCTTCCCTGTTTCTGGTGGAAGATTAAATGCTCAAGGAGATATTCTTAAACATATTAATACCCCACATGTAACATCCCAAAAAGTTTGTATAAAATCTTGTGAAGTTGATGCTTCTGGAGAAAAAGAGGAAGAGCCCACGTGTAATAATGAATTTAAATATCCTGATAATTGTAAAGGTGATGATTGTGATTATATTGCGAAATGGAATTATAATGAAACAAGAGATGAAGTTCGATTTGAAGTTAAATCAAAGGGTGTTGGACGATGGACTGGATTGGGAATTAGTAAAGATGGAGCAATGGCAAACTCAGATATTTATACCGGATGGGTTTATAATGGAAAAGCATATGTAGTTGATAGATTTGCATATGGCCGACAACTTCCTGCCATTGATCCTGCAGATCGACAAGATTTATATGATATAGGTGGAAAGATTGAAGATGATTATCAGGTACATTGGATAAGACTTAATAACTGATAAGCATTAAAAAAATACATTTTAAGACTATATGGTTCTCTCGAAAAATTGTTCCACAAGATAAAACAACCGATTATCGATTGGATGAATGTTATTACTTCTTATTCCCAATTGGTGGTGGAAGAGTTCTTGCTCGAAAATCTCAAGATTTTATGAATCCTAAAACTCCCATCGGATACCATGATTTATTACAACCTAAAGTTTCAAAAACTAAAATTTGCATTTGTGATGATAGTGGTGTCCCTGTTAAAGCTGTACCCTCACGAGTTCGTGTCAGAAGACAAGTTCGAAATCCATTTGAAGACAGAGATGAACCAGAATTTGCGGGTCTTCCAGATATGGCAAGAATTGGACAAATTTCAATTGCAGAGTTAACAGGACAAGCAAAATATGATGTTAAAATGGATCCATTTGCATGTAGTGATGTAACAGTTGTAAAAGTATTAAATGGTGGAAAATCTCGTGTTGTTGACGCTTTTGCACATTCAAAATATGGTCTTGAACCTGATGAATTCTTCGGTGGGGAACAATCCTTCACAGATGTCAGTGCTTCAGAAGATAATGGAGAAGCAATTGTTTTATTCAAGCGTTCCCTTAAGGGATCAGATGTTGCAGATCATAATATTATGCCTGGAAATACACAATTCTTTTGGGCTAATGGTCCAGAAGGAAATTTACCTGTTAGAATTTCTGGTGCTGCACATATTGAAACTGGTTTTGTTGATTTTTATAATACAACTCTTCCGGTAATTGCTGATTTGGGAGATGATGAACTTCCAACAACTGTTTATCTTCCACCTCCACCAACTACTGCCCCAAGAACTACTACCACTACTTCAACATCAACAATTCCACCAACACCAACACCAACAACTACAGAAGAAATTCTTGCAATTCAAACTGTTAAAAACATTGAAGCTGCCAGAACAGAAGCAACAACAACAGCTGAAATTCCAGAAACAACAACTGAACTTCCATTTATTCCGATTGAAGTTACAGAAGTTTTTGTTGAAACAACTGCCAAACCCCAACGACCTCCAACAACCCAAACAAATCTCATTGATGAACCAGATTCAAGTGAACGGGAGATTGTTGAACCTGTTGTACTTTCAGGTGAAACTTCACAAATTCATCCAGCTGCTGAAATTGCACCATGTCATGGATCATTTGTTTATCCACCAAAATGTAATGAAAATTGTGTTTATGCTGTTAATTGGCAAACTGATGGAGCAAATGCACATTTTGTAAGTTTTTTTAAAATATAGAATTTATTATTTCATCAAAATCTTTTAGAATCTTTGGGCAAAACTTAAGACTAAAATGTGGAGCGGTATTGGTTTCTCAACACAAGGTGGAATGGTACGTATCTTAATATTTATGCAAATTTTAGTTTTTTAAACCATAATTTCAGATGAATGCAGATGCAGTAATTGTATCAGTGCTTGCAGATTCATCTGTTACAGCAATGGATCAATGGTCAGCAGGATACAATCGACCAACAATTGATGAATCTCAAGATATCTTTGGTGTTTCAACTCGATATGTAAATGGACAATTAATGGCAAATTTCTCAAGATCCCTTACAACAACAGATGCCGGAAATGATATTGATTTAACAGAATGTCAATTCTTCTTATTCTTGCATTCTGGTGGACATCTTGAAGGTGGTTCCAATGAAATTCGAAAACATTTTGAAACTCCAATTAGTAGTAGTTCAAGAATTTGTCTTGGAAAATGTGGAGCTAAAGAAGAAATTCCAACAACTTCTGTTCCACTTGAAGGAGATGTTGTTACAAAGAAGCAACATAAACCAGATCAAAATACCGTTCAACTTGCTGGTTCCCCATCTTTGGTTATTCCAGCCCTTAAACCTCCAACCCATTTTGTTTATGACGCCGTTCTTAAATTTAAAGATATTCCATTCAAAGATGATTTCAATGATATCGAATCTCCACAAGCTGAAAAAATGGCTGTAAGTATTCGAAATCAACTTGGAGCAGTACTAAAAGAAAAATGGCCACAACTTCAAAGAATTGGAGTTATCAAATTTGCCGGTCCACCTGTAAAGGCTTTAACCAGAATGGAATTTGAAGGAAAAAATTCTCCAACGGTTGAAGAAGTTGAAACATATTTGAAAAAGATTGCGGTAGCCGGAAAGGTTGGAGATCTTCAAATTGATTCATCTGATATTATGCTAGCTGAACAAAAGCCTAGTAAGTCCCAAAACACCAAAAAACATATTTTATTAATTTTAAAATAAATTTTCAGAAGTTGAAAGTGAAGAACAAAAACAATATCAAAATTTAATTTCATGGATTGTAATTATTCTTGCAATTTTAATTATTTTAACATTAATTGTTTGCTGTTGTTGTTGGAGTGTATGCCGAAAATCAAAGAGAAAGACTTATGTAATATTTTAAATTAATATTTTTTATTTAATACAATAATTGATATTTTTATAGCCAGCAAAACAAATGTCATTTGCTCCACCAATGGTTCATCAATCCTTTAATGCAGGGCCATATATTTCTGAACCAATTTATGATGCAAAACAACAACAAGATCGTACCCTGAAAAGACCTACAACAAATGGATCTTCACCAGAATTATCTCCACAACCAAAAAATCATCCTGAAGAAACCCCTAAAGGAATGGGTGAAACAACTTATCAAGAATGGTATACAAAAGTTGCAAGTAAAGATGTTCCAACACATCATCAAGAATCTACCCTTTCTGCAGCAGCTGCTTCAAGACCACATTCTCGATTGTCTGGTGTCTCTGCCACCCCGTATATCTCCTATCCACATGACTCCGGATATTATACTCTTGGAGGAGAACATCGCATTCCAGATCGTATGCCCCCTCCAGCATATTACAGACAGTACTAAAACTCCATTCAAAATTGTTGTTTTTGCTCAGTTTTTTTTAATTTTTCAAAATCCCTTCAGTGATTTTTTATATTTGTGCCTTTGATCAATGACAAATCTTTTTTAACATAATAATTTCTCTCACTTTTTTAATTTTTAAAAAATAATTCTTTTCTTTACAGTCTCTTTATTTGCATTCCAAGAAAACATGTTTTTTGTTGTTTATTTTGTGTGCCGCTTTGTTTTCAAAAGATCCCATTTTGCTTTTTTTATCTATATTTTTATTGTTTGTTTGATGCTTGCTTCATTTTAAAAGCAAAAATAAAAAATTTATTTTAAAAAAATTGAAAAAAAAACTGAAGTTTAAACTATCGAAAAAAAGCGAAACGGAAAACGCTAAATTTCCGGTGTAATTTTAAAAATGTGCCAATGCTGCACTATACAAAAAATGAAACAAAAGAGTTAGTAAAGACTTTTAAAAGGTTATTTAATTATTTAAAGAACTCTTTTTTTTTGAAATCTTTTAAAGGGGTATTTAATTACCGGATATTTTGAAACTTAAAAGACAAAATAATTAATTTTTGAGTCATTCAAAGTCTCTTAGCAAAATGCAATTTATTTACCTTACCTTTAGGAAAGCTTGAAAAAAATTTTGTGGATTTTTCAGGCAAGTTTTTTAGCTACATTTAGCTATAATAAATAAAATTTTAATAATCTAATTTTTGGTGAAACAGGAAAATCAAGTTACTATAGTTCGAAGTAAGCTTTTGTTTATAATAATTTCTTGGACAGTGATGTTTTTTTTGGTGTGCAAAGTTTATGCCATTTTTTTGCACTCAAAATGGCTACTTTTAAAAGTCCTTTAAGTTTAAGTTTGCTTTAAATCGGATTTTTTAAGTACTTCTTTTTTTTTGCTTTTCTTTCTTTGCAGTAAAAATTGTAACAAAGTTTACTTTCATTTTTTTGAATTTCATTTTATATTGAATAAATCCAAAAAACTTTTTATTTCTTTTCAAAATTAAAGAACCATAAATAACTTCATTGACCCAAAGTAGCAGCTTTTTATCCATTTATATTTTTTTAAAATAAAACTTTTGTCGTTACCATAGAGAGAGAGAAAAAAAGTAACGGAGAATAAAGGTGCCTTTTCCAACATTTTTTTTGTTGTTTATCCAGAATTATGAATTAGTTAGCAAGTTTATAAAAAAACATTTTGCGTGTTTTTTCGGAAAAAGAAATTTAAAATATTTACATGTTACCAACAGTCAGAGGTGTGGAGTCACTGAAACTACGTCTGCTTTTTGCCAAAAAAAGATGCGACAAATTTATGTGTTGTTGCAACAATATGGCACCGTTCCCAGAGATATTGTTTTTTTCCGGGCCATTGACAAGAATAAATGATACTTTTCACTTAAGCTTATGATGAGACCAGTCGAGTGGCAATAAAACAGCTGCTACTTGTGATATACCTATGCTTTTCTTTTCTTTTCATTCATTAAGAATGCAGCAAGGAAGAAAAAAAAGATAAATTTACAGAAATTGGATCTATTTTTTTCGGCACCTTTTTTTCATGCCTTTTGACTCTTCATTAACATCTTATTCTTTTTTTTCCTTTCTTTCTTTAATAAATAGACTTTTAACATACTACAACTAAAACGACAACGACAAAGAAAAAAAAATATTATATTCATTTTAAAATTTTGTTGTAAGGACTTGCTTGAACTGTTTTTGTGAAGACGAAAAAAAACACGAAAAAAATGTTAAATTAGCTCCTCCCCGCGGGGGATTTGGAACATTGCTTTTTTTTGTTCAAAAAAGGAAAAGAAGAAGGAATGAGATAATGCAATTTTGAGCATCGAAAAGAAGGGCTCCTTCTTTTTTGAAAGAAGAAAAAAGAATATGCTTTTCTTCTTCTTTTCATCAACATCAACATCATCTTCATCTTCAATGAAGAGAAACAAACCTTCTTTTTTTATTTTTTTCAAGTTGTTCTTTCCATGAAAAAAAAAATGAATGCCTTATCTTCTTTGAAGATCGGATTTATTTTTTTATGCCATTCCAAAAGAAATCTGTCTTTTTCAATTTCATTTTAGATCTATTTTTGTGAAGAGCTAAGCCTTTATCTCTCCCATATATCCCCCCATGGGAGATTCAATCAACCTTTACATTCCGAAAGCTTGCTTTGAACATTTCTTTTTTTTTCAAAGAAAAAAATATAGTCTCTTAACGCATTTTTTTTGTTTTTTTTGTTTTTTCACATATTTTTGTCAAAAGCAAAAGGTGACTTTTTTCAATTCATTCATTTAAATATGAAAAATGGGAGGAGAGGGAATATTCTGGCACGCGACAAACATATTTTTATCCATATTTTTTCTGTCAAGAGAAAGCTTCTCACGCGTTCATTTTACCTTGAAATTATTTTTTTTTTCAAAATTTGATGACAAATTGTTTTTTTCCATTCAATTTCGGAATTGAAACTAATATTTACCTTTATCCTCCACAATATTTCAGATGCCTTGAAGAAGGTTCCTTCTTTTTTCTATCTTTTCTTCTTCTCAAATGCTGTTCATTTTGATAATTTTACTTTCATTTATTTATTATTCATCTCAACAATTTCGAATTCCATTTGAATTAGATACAGAAATTTCAACAATAACATGCCGGAAATGTGTTCAGCTTTGGACACATGACCCAAATTCTGATAATAATCCATTAAGTTGTGGACCACATTCCGAAACATGCAGTGGAAATGCATGCTTTATGCGTTTGTTTTTATCCCATTCTTGTCTCAACACATGCTTATATTTTAGGTCAATGTAAACGTTGCGGAATTTATCAATATATTTCGGGTTGTGTGAGATTAACGGATTGGCAAATGAGAGATTTACAAATTTCTCGACAAAAGGTTGAACTCCTGAATACTCGAGCAGGTGCTCAAATGATTTGTGAAGATAATGCTAATCATGTAAGAAATAGATTTTTAAAACTATAAATTTACAGTAATATTTATTTTCAGACTACCTGTATCTGTAATAGTCGGCACAGGTTTGTTTTTTTTATTTTAATTAAATCCTGTGAGAATTATTTCTCCTTTGAAATAAAAACAAAGCTTATAAAGATGAAAGTAATTTAATTTTTAAAAAAATTATTACATTTTTTCAGCATTGCTTTTTATAAAGGGGAGCAACTTGAGACTATGCAAATTTT
>CABFKO010024958.1:0-13781 GCA_901766855.1 Panagrolaimus sp. ES5 | reverse complement strand
ATAAATACCCTATAAATTTTTTCAAATTTATTATTAATTAAAACTTATAAGCAAAAAAAAAATAAAGCCATACCATATCAGGATATTTATATGGCGCTTTTGAAGGATCTTGATCGATTCCTCCGCCGACTTTAAATCCAACACGATAAGCTTGTAAACCATTACCATCAATAAATTGCTCTTTTTCTAATACAACTTCAATACTCAAACATTCTAATGGTTTACCAGCTTCATGCCCGTATGCAGATATCATAACTGATAGTTACAAAATTTGAAAACAAAAAAGAACACTATAAATTATAGGACCAATTGATAATTTTTAAAAACGAAAAATTAATAAGCTAACAAACAGCAACAAAATAAATTAATATTTTTGATCAGAAAAAAGGTTCTGATCTTTTTATGTGATTATCAGTTCAATTTCAGCTGATGGATGATGATGTATCATGGAACAGCCAGCTGTACAATTGTACGTCAAAAAGTCTCAACACGAAAAAAATATTCCTTTCCATTTGCAAAAGAAATCTTCCCCTACTTTTTATTTCTTGCGCAATTTTATCGAGATCGAGATACATTGACATTAATTTTGTATTCCTTTGTTAAAATTACTTGCTAAAATTATACTTTTTAGCATTTTCAACAATGGGTAAAAAAGTAAAAACAGGAAAACAGCGTCGTGATAAGTATTATCATCTTGCTAAAGAAGCAGGTAAGTCAAAATTTTTCATTTATTGTTTAAAGGTATCAATTATATTAAGGTTACCGTTCTCGTGCTGCTTTCAAATTGATTCAACTTAATAAACGCTTTGAATTTTTACAATCCGCAAGAGCAGTTGTTGATTTATGTGCTGCACCAGGAGGATGGATGCAAGTTGCATCGCAAAATATGCCCGTATCATCCATTTGTATTGGTAAGGGATTCTAAATTTTCTATCTTTTTTTCTATTATCCCTTTTAGGTGTTGATTTGGTTCCTATTAAACAAATTAAAAATTGTATTGGTTTACAAGGTGATATTACTTTGGAAAAAACTCGGCAAGCTATTCGCAAAGAATTACAAACATGGGAAGCTGATGTTGTACTTCATGATGGTGCTCCAAATGTTGGTCTTAATTGGTCACATGATGCTTTTCAACAAAATTGCTTAGTATTATCTGCTCTTCGTTTAGCAACAACGATTCTTCGTAAAAATGGAGTATTTGTTACAAAAGTTTTTCGATCCAGCGATTATCTTGCTTTGGTTGCTACTTTCCAAAAGCTTTTCAAAAAAGTTCATGTTTGGAAACCAGCTGCTTCACGTATGGAATCTGCTGAAATCTTCGTTGTATGTGAACGATATTTCAAGCCAGATAAAGTTGATCCAGATCTTCTTGATCCAAAAAAGGTTTTCAATGAAAGTAGTATGGGTGAACCAACAAAAGTTAATCCGTAAGATATTTACTCTATTTTATCATTTTTTAATTCATGGATATTATAGACAACTGATGTTCAAACATAATAAGAAAGATAAAAAGAAGAGAGCTGAAGGGTATGAAGATGGTGAAATTACACAATTTAGTGAATTACCTTCAGAAGAATTTGTGCAAGCTCATGATTATCTTCTCCTTTTGAGCAAATGTAATAAGCTTGTTATATCTAAAGAACATTTGGAAAGTCCACACACTTCTCCTGAAATTATTGAAATTTGTAATGATATTAAAGTTTGTGGTCCTCGTGAATTGCGTTCTCTTCTTCAATGGCGCAAAAAGATTCGAGCAGATGTTAAAGAAAATGAGAGGTAATTTCCATTTTATTGTATATTAATTTAAAATTTTTTTAGTGGTGACGAAGAGGATAATGTAAAACCTGAACTTACTCCAGAAGAAAAAGAAGCAGCAGAATTAGAAGAAATTGATAAAATGATTGCAAATGCTGCACAAGAAGAAAAGGCAAAGCTGAAACGAAAGAAGCGTGGAATGCTGAAAGAAAAATCTAAACGTGAAACACGTGCTCAACTTGGTATGGATGCTGATAAAGATGCTCCCATTGTTGAAGAAGATTTGGAACTTTTCTCATTAAATAAAATCAAGAAGCAAATGGAACGAAAGAAACAGCGTTCTGAAATTCTTGGCAAATCTGAAGCAAATGATGATGATGAAGACTGGAGTGACGAAGGTACTTCTGATGAATATGAGGAATACGAAGCTACTGATTATGTTGACCAAGCTGAAGAAGCCATTAATGCTAATGAAAGCACCGTCAATACTGCAGAAGAGCGCCAAAAGG
Organism: Panagrolaimus sp. ES5; assembly: GCA_901766855.1. Taxonomy (NCBI): domain Eukaryota; kingdom Metazoa; phylum Nematoda; class Chromadorea; order Rhabditida; family Panagrolaimidae; genus Panagrolaimus; species Panagrolaimus sp. ES5. The sequence goes on along the minus strand of CABFKO010024958.1, from coordinate 11,517 downwards.
ATCGTGTTGAAGGGTGGTTTGAAGATGCAGAAGTCGCAGATCTTATTGATGGTGCAGATGAAGATGAATTAGATGCTATTGAACGTCATATGGCTAAAGAAGATCTTCATTCTAACACAGGTTTTGTTGTTTGTTAAAACGGTACATTCTAGATTTGATTTTTAAATTTTAGTCACATTCGTTGATAAAAATGAAAAGAAAAAGAAGAAAGCTGCAATTGAAGATGAAAAATTTGATGCAAAAGAAAAGGAGGAAATGGATTCTGATGAAGAAGGATTTACAAAGGAAGAAGATGTGTATCGATCTGATGAAGAATATGATGAAGGTGATCAACGAGCTACAAAAAGAAAGGGCAAAACTGTATCTGAACCACCAGCAAAAAAGATTCGTTTAACTCCAGAAGAGTTAGCAATGGGTGAACTTATGATTTATTCGTCAAAAACTCGTCGTGATTTGGAAGATTGGGGTTGGAATCGTTATGCAAGCAATGACACTGAACTTCCGGATTGGTTTGTCGAAGATGAAAAGAAACATTGCAGACCCCTTGCTCCTGTTACTCGTGATCGTGTCAAGCATTATGAAGAAAAGGCTAAAGATCTCAATGTTCGATCTGTTAAAAAAGTAGTTGAAGCAAAAATGCGCAAGAAGAGACGACAAGCTCGTCGATTGGACAAAGCTAAAAAGAAGGCTGAAGGAATTTTGGGTAATGAAAATATGGAACATGGAGAAAAAGTAAAAGAACTTCAAAAGTATGTTTTTACAATGTTTAAGTTCATTAAGCAAATTGACTTTTTAGGGTTTACAAAAAAGCTACTGCTAAAGAAAAGAAAAAAGTGACTTATCAAGTTGTTACCAAAGGAAAGAAGGGTTCTATGGTTCGTCCTAAGGGGCCTTATAAATTAGTTGATAAACGTTTAAAGAAAGATTCTGCTGCAACGAAACGTAAAGAACAAAAAAGTAAGAAAGGTGGCAAAAGCGGTAAAAGTAAAGGTGGCCGTAGACATTAGAATATTTCTTAAATGTTTATTATTGTTGATTTTTGTTTTCGTTTGTTTCAAATTTTAAACCAAAAATAAATATTTTTATTAATTTCTTACTTTTTCCAATGCATCCTTTATATGTAAGATACAGTAATCACAAATTTAGGGTAATAATTGTGCGCTGATTGATCTTATTGTTAATATACACTGAATTAGTATGAGTACCATAAAAGAAAAAAGTGATCTGTCTTTCATTTTATGTTAATACTTTTGCATTTATATAACTTTATTTTTAACCTCATAAAATTATACTTTTTTCATTTAATTAATTTACATTTTTTGTTTGGTATAAATAACTCGAGTATGTTCCAAATAACCTTGCTTTGGATGTGTCGCTGTTCGCATTTCAAGAATTTGTTCCATGTACGTATCATCGTGCTTGATGAATGTTCTACGAAGCTATAAACAAATTTTTATGTTTAATGTATGTATTTTAAAATACATTTATATCTTACATCTTCAACAGGTAAATCTCTTGAAAAAGAAATTCTTCCAATATCTTTCAATGTAAGGACAAGCTTATTGGGTTTTACAACTCCAACTTCATAAGTTGTGAAACCTAAAATTCCTTAAGCGTAAAAGCATAATAATTTTTATAATTTATACCATTATTTCCTGTTGTCATAAGAGTAGCATTTCCATTTGGATCAACTGTAACAAATCCCCATTCATCATGGAAATGATCTTTTGTTGAATGAGACCAAGCTCGAGCGCTAAACAAAAAAGATATACGGTAGAAAGGGACTTTTTTTCTTAACTTACCTAAAATTAAGAAATTGTACATTCGAAGATTTTGCCATTGGTGCTTCCAAAATTACCAATTCTTCACCAAAGGTCATCGTTGGAACTGTAGGCCAAAAAATTTTTCCTGAAAATTCTGACCTCCATTTTCCGGTCATCCATGAAATTTTTTGATTGTGCTGGTTTAAAACTGCTGTAATATTAACAAAAAATCCGATCAATAAAATTAAGATATAACCAAACATGATTCGGCTTCCTTGAAAAGAAGAAGACGAAAAGAGAAAAAGGAAAACCGGCAGCAATGCATGAAAAGAAAACACGTTGAACGTTTTTTTTATTTATTTCGAACTTCTTTTTTTTGGAGCTGTGCAACCCATTCTTTCCTAACTGATCATACGCCTCCGCAGGAGCTTTTTGCGTTTTACTGTTTTCTTCCTTCTTTCACCTTTTTTTGCTGCTCAAACTCAATATATCTTTATTTTTTTTCGAAATCAAAGAAATACAATTTACACACACAAAAAAATATAACAATTCTGCACTCCAAAATAATATTTTTCGAAATTTTTTAGTTTATTTTGAAAGGAAAAAAAATTTAACTACAAGTATGCACTTCGACTACTAATACATTCACCCGTTACTAAAAACTTTTTGAATAACACCAGCTAGAGGAATGAAACTCGTTGGCGCTTTGAAACACACAAAAAAAAATACATTTGTCATTATTTTTTTAATACATCGATTAAAAGAAATTGAGTGGAAAACTTGTATCATAATCTTTGAACTTTCTGACATTAGGTGGAAGGATATGAGAACGACAAAGAGGGCAAGTATCATCTTTTCCAGTATCAAGCCATGTTCGAATACATTCACGGCAAAAAACATGTGAACAAGTTAACTAAAAAAGAGAAAAAGTTACTGTAAATAAATTGCATAAATAATGTTACCTTTCGAGGATGCTTGAATTGTGATTGGCAAATTGTACAATTGACTTCTGGATCAAGTTCTTCAGAAGGAACATCTTCGCCAACAGCTAAATTCGATAATACAGTGCTTCCAAATTTGAACCATACAATGATACGAGTGACAAAGAAATAAGCCTAAAGTTATTTCATTTGATATAGTTTGGAAGCGTTTATAAATTTATAAAAAAAACTTACTTTGAAAAGTGCGTAAATGGTGAACAAGAAAGGTGGAGAAAAGTATGCAAACCATTGAGGGAAAGGAATAAGCATTCGATAAGTATATGATGTATATTCAAGCCATACAAAAGCACGACGTTTCAAGCCAGATGACATTTTAGGCAAAGAGTGAATCTAAATATTACAAATTTCAAAACATATATTAAAAGATGGGCTTACCAAAAGTTTAATCACAAGAATGATATCCATAACAAAAATTTCAGCAAGAATGACACGGGCAATGGTGATAAAGAATGAATTTTCTCCACCAGGAATGTGATAGCAGATAGCAATTTGAGGAATTTCAGTTCTTCCAGCGACAAAAAGATTTACAAAATTCCGAAGAAAGACACCTGCATAGATTGAGAAAATGGAAAATCCTCCATCTCCAGAAACAATACGAGCAAACTTTGCAGCATCTTGATAATGTAATAAACTTACACCCAAGGAGATGAGTAATCCAGTATGGAATGCCATTTCCTTGATCAATGTTAAGAAAACACAAATAATAATCATCGCACAAACAGAAAAATACAAAGGTGGACAAAACTAAAAAGTATGATTTGCAATAGAAAATTATAAAAAAAACCACAGGTTTTAAAACTTACCGCGTATCTCCATGCCATTTGATTCAAGCTTTCATTTTCATGATGCGGTGTTCCCTCTGGATCATTGGTTGCTGAAGAAGCATGTTCTTCATTAATTACATATGAAAAGGTTTGTCTAAGTCGATTTCGTAGAGCTTCAAGACGAGCATACGGTTCATGATTAATATTCTAAACAGGTATAGAAAAATGAGAAAATGTTTATTATAAGGTAAAGTACTTACATTTTCAACTGTCGCAGCATCTGCTGGTATATCAATTGTCGTTGAATGTACAACAGCAGCATTAGCTACGGGTGTTTCAGATGCTTGTGGAGGTGATGATAATGCATGACTTTGTTGTTGTTGTGATGATGGCGAATCATCATTATTTATAGATGTATGACTTTCACGTCGTTCAGTCACCATATTATAATAAAATATTAAAAACCAATCAATATAAACTTTTAACAAAAAATATATAAAGGTTATTAATTTTGGTGTATTTAAAAAAAACTTATATTTCAAAAGTAATGAATGCAGAGAAACAACACACTTTTTTTACAATTCGATGAATGCAGCCACCCTTTCGCAACAAGACCCTCACATAAAAAAACGTTGGAAAACGTTAAAGAAAAACTTTTACATCAAAACAGCATAACAAAAAAATGAAACAGCAGTCGCAAATGGTGTCATTTAAATTGTGTTAATGCTTACAATTTTACTTATAAAAAAAGTATTAATTTAATTTAGGGTTTTTACTTTTAATTATTTCAAATTACTTTTAAAGTTAATTTTTTCCTTCATACTGTAGAAATAATTTTTTTTGTTTATCAATATTGATTTTAAAATTGCCTTTTTTAGAAAACTTTCTTTTCTTAAAGTAATTTATTACAAGTGTTGTTTATAAATTTGAAGTTGTGCTAAGTAAGCATTTACATATTGATTTTTGTGTGTTAGCAACAATAAAAATTCTTTTTATTGTAGAGAAAGAAAAAGAAAGGGAAAGAACAGTCGTCTTGTGAGACCACATTTAAAATTCAAAAAAAGAGTATGAAAGACATATGCATGAAGGAAAAGGGAAAAGTGAAAAAAGGAAGTTATCAATAATTGTTAAATAATGACATGGTTTTTTTGTTTTCGTTATAAATTAAAACATAATAATAGAAAAATAAATAAATGAATACCATTGATAATTAATAACCGGCTAATCATAAAAGAAAAACATTTAATTACAGACAAATTATTTGCTATTTCACTATTATTTTCAGTTTTTAAGGATTGCTTGACGGGTTTACACGTATTTTGCAAAGAAGGACATTTCATCTGAAAAAGAAATTATATTTAAACAATACACACTTTTTTTAAAAATGACTTACCGACAAAACATTCACACGATACCCGTACATTTAAATTAAATTTTTGCCATACTTGACATTGTTGTGTTCCAACATTTCTAAGTACAACAAAATTCATATGCTTTTGTTTACATTTACCATGTGCTACAAAAATTGAATTTTAACATGTTTTTTGCAAAAGAGAGGATTCTTACGGTAATCATAAAAATACAAGCATGCTTTGTCTTCATCACACATTACTTCATTGATAAATGGAGGAAAAAATGTATCAGGAAGTTTTCGGATTGCTTGACATGCTCCACATAATCTTAGGTAACCATCTTCTTGTTCACCCCTTTTATCACATCCAAATGGAACAACGTGAACATCTCCTGCAGAAAAATGGTTACTGTAACATTTTACAAAAAATTATATTTACCAATTAAGCGTTGCTTTTTTCTTCCCATAAAATCATCATTTAATCTTGAATTATTAAATGATTGAATCCATTCATTTGCTACCGTATGCCTTTTTACTCTGATTTCATCTTCTGTCATTCGAATTGATGGTGACATTACAGTACGCCTTGGTTCAGTTCTACAAAAATTATATTTTTAAAAAACATGTAAATATGTTAATAACATACATTGTTAAGTTTTGCAATTTTGATAAAACTGCTGGATTTCTTACATTACATTGAAGATTTAATTCAGCAAGTAATCTTTCAAGTGCTTCAACATTTCTTTCCACTGCTTGATTACTGCTTTTTTTAGATTTTGTTTGTTTCTGCAAAATTTTTAAACAAAAGTTTTAAAACAAAAGGAAACTTTTTTTATCCTTTCTTACTTCATATTGATCGACAATAGATCGATCAAGAAAACGAAAAATACCCGTTGCATCCCAAGCCATTAAATCAGGATTGTAAGTTCCTTTTTGTTTTAATTCTGTTACTAATTCAGCTTGTGAAAGTCTTCTGCATTCTTCTACTGATCGATTTTGCTGCAAAAAAAGGAAGTAAAAAAAATTGTTTTAAAAAATTAAAAAGTATACAGTAGGATTAAATGGGCCATAATATTGTCTGCTACTGTAATATGGTGATGGAAGAGGTGAAAATTGTGTTGAGGTATCAGTCGAAGCTGCTAAAGTTTCGGGTAATGGTAATGAAATATTTTTCTGCTTTTCATTTTTTTCTGTTAATGATTCCACCCTATCAAGAATGAACGCAGATTTATCATCCGGTATCGTTGATGAAATTGGGATAAATCTTTTAGACTTTAATCTTTCGTAATCAGAAATTGCAGTATCAACTTTTTCTAACATCGTACTCAAATGCCTTTTGTAATCTCGTAATTCAGATGCTGTAAAAAATTATTTATTTATATTTATAAAAGAGAAAAAAAAATTTGAATGACTTACGTAATGCTTTTGATACATCAAAATCTATCCATCTATCGGATTCAAGTCTTATAGCCGTTAAATGTTGTATGTTCTCTGATATGAGAATTAATGCGGCCGTGAACATCCAAAATGGTTGTAAACGGCCGCGACGGCGCTCCATAGCAGCGCTACAAATAGCAGATCACTTGTTTTTTGTTACTATTAATAACAATTATAAACATATGTTTTTACACTTTTAATAAAATTAAACACAATGGTGCCAAAAATATATTTCATTCAAAATTACATTTGATTAAAACTAGATGCAAACATTAAAAATGTAAAAAAAAGTGACCAAAAGAGGCAAATAGGAAATTGTTAGTCTTGTTTAGGATAATGGTGCGATGCGGCGCGAATTTGTTTCATCGCCATCTTTTTAGTCATTGTCTTCCTTTTTTTCTTTTCTCCCCCCAAGGGGCCGCACATGCATAAATCCATTTTTTTTGAATAGCAAGTATTAACAAAATCGAACACCAAATCATCCCTTTTTTTTCTTCCGATCTTCATCTCTTCCTTTCTTTTTTCCCCCCTTATTTCTTCTTTTTCCTTGTCGTTCCACGGTCACTCTTGGAAATAAATTTATTTTGTCAAAAAATTTTACGTTCTTTTTTGCTTTATTTTTGTTTGGCGTAAATCTGTTTATCCCCCTTTTTTTCGTTTTCATTGAATCAAAGTTATGGATGAATGTAATGATATTTTTATTTCTACCCTTCCCCAAATAAAGCAACAAAATCACGCTTATCTTTTATAAAAGCATAGTCCATAAAACGTGATTATTTTATCATCGTATGATGATATATTAGTCCGCAATAAAAGGATAAAAAATTTATGAGCTATTGATGATGAAATAAAAATCCAAAAATATAAAACTGCAAAAAAATACATAAAACAAGAAAGATGAATTATAAAAAAGCAATTATGAAAGATATTTTTAAAAAAATTATTTCTTTTTCATTTCTTTGCCTTCTAAGAACCAAGTATTACAGATTCCTTTTCCCTAAAAAATATAATCATTAAAAATAAAATCTTTTAAATAAAACTCAGTTACTTTTATTTCAACACTTCCACGTTCAATTAAGATAAATTGGGGATAAAAGCAATGCAAAACATTAAATGAAGATTCGCTTATCTGAAATTTAAAATAATCCAAAATTAATAAATTTATGGTTTGTGCATTACCTGAATTTTATTGGCAACGCCAGTACTTTCCATTCGAGAGGCCATGTTTACCTAAAAAGAAATGTTTCAATATTCTTTCCATTTTAAGTTATTTCGTTTACCGTATCTCCAAATAAGCAATATCGGGGAGCAGCAAGTCCAACAACCCCAGCAGCAACGGAACCTGTATGAAAGCCAATTCTGACCATCATTATTTCTTCTGGTTTATGTGCTAATTTAAAATTTGAAACAAACTAAAATAAATTGTATCAAACTGTTTCTATAAAAAATTAATTGTACCGTTCGCATTTTTAATGCAATATCAGCAATATGTTGCGCATGAGCATTTGCATTTTCTTTTGGAACTCCCGAAACAATCATATAAGCATCACCAATGGTTTCAACTTTATAAGCGTCATGCTTTGCAATAATTGCATCAAAACCCGAAAACATATCATTCAAAAAAGTAACAATTTGAAGCGGAGATGAGGTAGATGAAATTCGAGTAAAACCGCGGATATCCGAAAATAATACTGTTGCACATTGATAAAGTTGTGGAACAACTGGCTTCCCAACTTTTAAATCTTCTGCAATTGAAGTTGGTAACATATTTTTTAGCAAACGATCTGCCTGCATTTGTGCTTCTTCTAACATTGCTGTACGATCTTTTACAAGGGCTTCAAGATTTGTTGTATAATCTTCGAGCATTTTAAGCATTTGATCAATTAATGACCCATTACTGCTGAAAATGGTAAATAATTATAAAAAAGTTTTAAAAATTACGTTGTTTTTAAATTTGAATTTATCATTGTTTTCATTCTTTTAATATTTGGTCGCATTTCAGGAAGTTCGAGCCAACATGCTTCAATTGCTGATAAAAGTTGAAGATTATATGATTCTTCACCAGGTTGTTGTGAAGGAAAACTTGGTCGAATAATTTGATCTTCATCATTTGCTAAAGCAATCTTTTCCATAATTTCTAAAAAAAAAAGGTTTTTCATATTTTTATTTTGGGCTATTTAAAAATGTTTACTCATATTTGAAATATCACGTTCATAAAATGGTTCAACTTTAAAAAGAATTTGATAAAGGATCATTCCAAGTCCATAAATATCTGATTGTGGACTTCCAGGTGGAAGATATTTTGAACTAATTAATTCTCGAATAATTTCAGGAGCTTGTTGAATGTATTCTAAAAGCATATTGTACAAAGCATACCCCAAATTTCCAAACCAACTTTTTGATGCATTTTTATCGCTAATACTTTTTTCTTCCAAGTATTCATCTGGTTCTTCACTTTCATTATCTTCAGGATTTTTACCATTTGCAAGCTTTTTTGGATGTTCAATAAGAGCATATTTTAATTCGTTATGTCTTAATTTATCTGCGATGATCTCTTCGGTAATAAAATTTGTAAGTTTAACAGTCCAATTAGAATCAACCAAGCAATTTTGTAAACATAATAATCCATGATAGCGGATTGTTGAAGTATGGATAAAATAGAGTCCTTTTACGACATCTTTTGCAAAAGATGCTTGAAAATTACGATTGATTTTTAGTTCTTCATTAAAAAGTACATCTTCCAAACTTCCCCGTTGACATAAAATCCACATTACAAGTAATTCATTCTGTTGATTAAAACAAATTCCATAAAATTTATTCAAATTTTCATTTTCAATTAATTTAAGCTCTTTGAGACGCACAAGATCATACTTTTGGAAAGTAATATTTCGAGTTTGTTGATAACGTTTGTATGCAACTCTTACACCATTACTAATTGCTTGACGGGCACTTATTCGAGAATTTGCTTTTGATCCAAGACTTCCAGCAAAGGAACCAGAAGCAATGGATTTTCCAATTGATGGATCTGATTTCTGAAATAATGCATTTATTTAATTTGAGCAATAATGTTACTACAATTACCGATGTGTCTTTTTCAAAAATTCGAACTTGTTCTCTTGGAATTCTCCATGTCATATCATATAACATTTTTTCTTTTCTGGAAAAACAATTTCTAAACTATTATTAGCCAAAATAGAAAAAAAATATTTTACTCTCTCAAATAAATGAAATAACTTAATGGAAAGATAATTGCCAGTAAAGCAATTGAACCACCAATGATAAAGAAAATCGTATAATCACAAAGGCTTCCATCAAATCCACATTTTGGCATATCTGATGGTAAAACGCCATCATAAGTGCTCCAATAATGTGGTAAAGTTTCATGTGCAACCTTAAAATTAGTTTTTTTATGCTTACTGTAGCCGTTACAAAAAGAAACACAAACATGTTCAGAACAATCTATTTGAGAAACTGTACATTTACTTCGATCACCTAATCTTGCTGTAAGTTCAACCACAATTCTCATTGTTCCATTTACAACATAATAGGTGGCATAGCTTGGAACTCTAACAGCTTTATTATTCATTAAAACTTGTCCAGTTGAACCTAAAATATTATGTATTATTACTTACATTTCTGTTTATTAAAATTTGTTTATTAACCAATAAATTGCCTTGCTGTCATCTTCCTCCAAACCATTCCACCATCTAAGAAAACACTTAAATTTTTTGTTTCATCATAAGCATCTCGAATTGCAAGACCATAAAGAAAAAGTGCATCATATAAACTCATATAACTCAATGTTGCATACTGTAACAGCAACATTTTTACATTAAAAAAAACTATAATCTTAAAAATTTAATCCCCTCACATGACTGCTTATAATCCCTGTAACTTGTGAAAATTTTATTTCAAAATCTTCAATAAATTTTTTGTCATATCCATGTGCAGTGATGATAATTGTTTCTTCAAATGCAGTTTTAACTTCCAATTTATCAATATTATTTGCTTCCCATGGATAATGATCATGCATCTAAAATAAAATTTAGTCGATAAAAACAGTTTTCAAACTATTTTAGGAAAAGTATCTTACATGTGCAAGCCATGGCACAACATAAACATATTCACTTGTTTTCATATTTGAACGATGAATTGCAACCATAATATTTCTTGATGAATGCAAATCCATTCCCATTTCAACAATAATAACTTTAAACAAAATACCTTTATTATTTTTAAAAGATAACATAATTTTTTGCTTACTTCGTGCTTTGTTTTTTAAAGTTTTAAGCTTCCCTGATGCAATAATCTCATCCGGTGTCATAAATGGATCCAATTCAATTTCAACATTTATTTCAATGTCATTTTCTTTTAATAAATTTTTTAATGAATGTAAACTTAACCTATCAAAGTTTATGCTTGCTCTTACTAAACCAACCTAAAAAAGCTTTTCTTCATGAGACCCTCGAAATAAAACAAAGATATTTATATACTTGTTTCCATCCATAAAGTTGAAGATAGGTTATTGTTGCTCGTGCCATTTCTGTTGCAGAGGTTAACGCAACAGATCCCAAAGTATCAAAAACATTTCGATCTGAGAGTGCATCATCACCAGAAAGATGAGCAATAATTGGAACATTCCAACGTGAAGCAAGGCGTCCAATAACAAGCATTTCTAAAATTCTGAATTTAGTTTTCTAATTTTTTGTTCTTCAAAATTTACCGTTGTTACATCCAGGACCAAAATAAACGCTTGCATTTTTCATATAATGTAAATAAGCAGCATGTTCAACTCCACTATAACGATTACATGATTCCATTGTAAAAATCCTAAAAAAATAAAATATAAAGAAATTGCGTTCAACAAATTTTGGTAGTTCCGTTTCTCAAAAATTGGAAAAAGATCCAAAAAAAAATTCAAATTTTTGTTAATTTAACAATATTAAGTAACTGACTTTAAACTAATTTCAGCAGGTAAAATATTTTTTTCTTTTAAATCTGCAGCACATAATTTAAGGACATGCGGTTCATGCATAATATTTGGATTATTTGGTTGAAGATGTGCAATTTTAATAACATTTCCATTACAATTCTGCATTAACTCAAATATTAACAAAAATAATGCAACTTTGATAAACATTTTTGAAAGCTTTTTGAATATATTTTTTTAGAAATTATTTTTTATTTAAAAAAAAATAAAA